>JBAMAX010001122.1:0-12440 GCA_037043745.1 Chymomyza amoena
AAAAAAAGGGGAAACTTCGAAGCCATCACCATCTGAGAACTCTCAGATACCACCCCCTTTAGGAATACTCCCACCGAAGGCACCGTCAAAGACGGAACTACCTGCAAGGCAGACTGAATCAGGAAACGTAGAGAAACCTTCGAAAGCAAAGGAAGAAAAAACTATTGAAAAATCTCAGATGCCACCTCCATTAGGAATACTACCACCGAAGGCCGGTGCCTTCGGTTCAAAGACCAAACCACCTTCTTCTTTGGGATGTCCGCGACCACCAGTTTCAGTTCCACAAATTGATCGATCGACGCAAACGCCAGTGGAATGGCCGCAAGAGACGGAACCATGTACAAAAGATAAAGCTATTCAAACTACGCGAAAACAACCGCCGAAGGCACCACCAAAACCGGATTCATGTCCATAGAAATCTGCTTTGAAGGTACAACCTAAATAGGATTCCTTTAAAAGTGACTAAAATCATTCGTATACGAAGAGGGGGGTGCACCACCTCCAAAACAAATTTTCAACGATGCTTAATCAAGTGAGTTGGTTGTTTTTAATGTAAATAAATATGAGTAGTATAAAAAATGGAATTTAAAGATTTTATTTTTTCAATCAAAAACGGAGTTTATACCGGTTGGGGTTCAATTTTGCACCATAAGACACCAACGGCAAGAATGCGGCAATTATGAGGGCTACTTGTTGGTAAAACGCATACCAGCCAGTTCGATGGTTTTATTTTTCGATATAGTGCCGCAAGGTGGTAAGCATCGTTGAAAATGGCAAGTCGATTTTTTCCATGGTAGATGGGTGACCAGTGCGTCGCAGACTTTATTGCGCACTTTGGGGACAGCCAGCACGTACAGTAATATCTTACTTTTTCACCTCAGCGTATGTCATTCATCTCTTGTTCGCCTAGCTTTTTGCTAGGTGGCATGCCAAAGTCAAATCGTTGATTTTTTCGTTGAACACAGAAAATTTATGAACCAACGGTTGCTGGTGAGGCCTAGGTCAGCAAGGTGCACGACGTGTATTACGTTTAACTGGTCATGGTAATTCTTCACACGCCGAGTTTGATCGTTACCATGAGTGCCGTGTACTCGTACGCATAGCTGCCTATGCTAGGTCCTATTAGTAGGAATGGTAACCTTAGAAAATACATTGGCAGAGCAACAAATTCTAAAATTTAAAAATATGAATACGTTTTTATGTTTCGAGTCAAAAAATTTAGATGAAAAATATGAAATGCTAATATAATAATGTAAGTAAGTACTATAGTAATATAAGTAATAATAAAAGTAATAATAATATGAGTAGTGTTATATTTTTAAATTGCGTGGGAGTATTTCCTTTTTATACCATGTACCGTATGGTACAAAGGGTATATTAAGTTTGTGCAAGCCGAAAATGTATGTAACATATAGAAGGAGACGTCGGAGACACCCCAATGTTACCTAAAAAATGATCAGGGTGAATAGAGAAGACGATATACCCATGTCCGTCTGTCCTAGATCTCAGAGATGGTAAGAGCTAGAGTTACCAAACTTTCACATTAGATCCTATATTATTCCATAGGAGACAAGTTTAATTTATTTTTTTTGGTATCGGGGATAAAATACATAGCTCCCCTGTGGGTGCTTAAGACGACCTCGACAAAAAAAAGTTTTAGATGAATAATTCGTTTGTTTATGAAGATATCGTAACCAAATTTGGTATTCGAAAGGACCGATCGGCCAAAATAACTTTTTTAAAGAAAATTTCGCAATATTTTGTTTTTTAATAAAGATATCGTAACTAGATTTGGCATTTGGAAATTTTTTAGAGCACCAAATTTGAACAAAATCGGTTGACTATATCATACAGCTGCCATAGGGCCGATCTTCCAAAAAATCGATTTTTTAACTAAATTTGTTGTGTTTCGTTTGTTTGTTGAGATATTGGGACTAAATTTGATATTCGTGAGTATTTTATAGTTCCTAAGCACTGTACTAAGTTTAATCCAAATCGATTGACTAGATCATATAGCTCCCATAGGACCAATCGGTCCAAAAAATTCGATGTGTTTCGTTTGTTTGTAAAGATATTTGAACTAAATTCGGCATTCCGATCTTTTTTAAGGTATTTAAGCACTGTGTCAAATTTTATTGAAATCGGTTGACTATATCATATAGTTCCCATAGGACCAATCGGTCCAAAAAAACGTTCTTTATACAAAATTCGATGTGTTTCGTTTGTTTGTAAAGATATTTGAACCAAATTCGGCATTCCGATCTTTTTTAAGGTGATTTAAGCACTGTGTCAAATTTTATTGAAATCGGTTGACTATATCATATAGTTCCCATAGGACCAATCGGTCCAAAAAAACGTTTTTTTATACAAAATTCGATGTGTTTCGTTTGTTTGTAAAGATATTTGAACTAAATTCGGCATTCCGATCTTTTTTAAGGTATTTAAGCACTGTGTCAAATTTTATTGACTATATCATATAGTTCCCATAGGAACGATTGGTCAAAACAAAAAATTTGTGCTAAAAAATTCTTCTGTTTTTGGTTTTTTTTTTGAAGGAATCGGATTTTATTGGAAGCTAGTGGTACAGGGTATCCCAAAGTCGTCCGCGCCCGACATTTTTTTTTATAATTTTACTTATATTAAGTTTACTTAACATGTTAGTTGTTAGTAGTTCATGGGGAAACTTGTCCCATCTTTTGTGCAACTACAGGCGCACTAGCTTGCTTTAGCAGAGGCCTACCTCAACAATTTTGGGCTTAGGCTAATGCCTTGCAGCATTACGTCATTTAACCATGGTGGGTCGTGTTTCGTTGTTCAGCTTTTAACAGCTTAAACGAGGGGTCGTTTCCCACTTACCGGCTGACTAATATTTTAATTTTATATTTTAATAGACTGCTTTGTCTCTTTTGATTCGCGATTTGTTTTTCGAATTTAGGGAAAATAATTTTTGTAACGTCTTTTTGTTTGTTTGTGTTTAAATTTTCGTTTAGATCATGTTGTGTTCAAATAGTTAAACAGAAACTCATCATATCATGTTGTTTGGAGTACCCGATTTGGATCCTGATAAGGTACCTACTACGGTACGACTGATCCCACTTACCGGCCGACAGTTTGCATAAGCATGATCCTATATGGTATTTATACCTTTTCTTGCAAGTCTGTTTTAATATGGCCCTTATGCAGTTTCTTGCCCGTTTGAGTGGCTATTGTAACATTATTTTTTGCGACCACTGTTTTTTTTTCATATATTGGCTTTAATTTGCTCTTTATTTGATTGTTGGCGATATAAACTGTATCGCCAGGCCTATATGTTTGGCATTGGTTCTAAATAAGTAAACCTTTAACATCGCTGTTCAGTTTATGCCTAGAATTTACTGTCTAAGTGTAGTCAACTCTCTGAGATTTGTTAAAAAAGATATCGGTTGGTTTTTGGTTCGGCACCGAATGTATGGAGTTGTTATAGCGGTCGACTGTCGTATAGACGTGCTCTTTGGCGTTTATGTAGTCTAGTTCGTTTTTTAAGCAGCGACAAATTTCGTTCATAATAATAATCTTAACTCTAAAGCAGACTTATCAGGGGTGCCACAGATATCGACATTGCTTTTGGCAACGGTTTGAAACCAATTTAATAAAAAAATCCGTAGGTGCCACAGAAATCTGGTTGATTTCATTTTTCGAACAATTTATTTCGAATGTTTACGCTTTTGCTAGAATGGCAGCAAAGGGTTGCAGCCTTGCAAAAATTATTTTAGAACATTAAGACACTTATTAAAATACATGTTTAATAACAGTGATCCAATAAAGTTTATTCTTTATTACATTAAACGATAATTATCAGCATATTTTGTATCATTTTGATTTCCATTTTGTGCAAAATAACTTTAAGTTTAGTTTGAATATTTGTCCCGCCCAATACAAGAGCGTGTATGACAGTCCTACTCAACAGCTGTGTTCAGCATTGAGAATGGCAAAATCGGTTTGTTTTACATTTGAAAATTTGCACAAAAATAAAAATTAATTTTTAAAATGCCAATTGCACAATTATTAGCCATTTAGGCTTTACAAAAAACCACCTACAAGGAAAATTCAAGCTAAGGCGTCGAAGAACCTTTACTGATATTTACTTTCATTTAAACCTTAACTGCTGAGCTTTTGACAATCACAACCATGCCTAACATGCTGTACATTGCCACTTTGTAGGATAAAGGTGCACAGCACATATTTATGCAACTTTCCATTAATTTCGTAGCTTTTCATAATGGCAACTTAGGTTAAATAAAAAAAAAAAAACTTTTTAACTATCATTTAAGATCAAAAACATTTATTAATACGCCAAAATAATTACTTCGAAATGTTATTATTTAGTATCGCACTATGTGGCAACTCCTTTGTAGAATCGATTTTGAACGTTGACACAGAATGGCAAATGAACAATTGATTTTGATAACGTTTTTGTAAAAATGAAAATCATGAATTAAAACATTAAATTTAGCAAAACATTAGGTAGGTAGGTAGGTATAGTGGCTGTCATTAGACGCACCTAGGCCTGTTGTAGGCCCTTTGTGATGCCACCGGGGCTATCCCACTCCTCACTCTACGCTGTCTTCGTTAAACCAACCTGCGGTCTTTATATAGCTAACAATTTTTGTTAGTTTTATTCTTGCAACTTCTGTCATATCATCCAGAAAGCTTTGCCCAAAAGTTTGTAGCCTTCTTCTACACAGAGCCATGCACCCGCATAGAAGGTGTTCTACCGTTTCTTCTTCTTCAGCGTCTCTACAACTTCTGCAGTAGTCGTTGTAAGGCGCCCCCAATCTACTGGCGTGTCTTCCGATTAGGCAGTGCCCTGTTAACACCCCAAATAGGTTTCTTATGTCAGTTCTATTAAGTTTTAACAGTCGGTTTGTGCGGCCTATGTTCCATTCTGGCCAGGTCATTCTGCTTATTTCACAGGTTGATGATTGAGTCCATAGCAAAACATTAAGACACAGATATTTTAGAAATTGAATAAACTTTCCAAATAAGTAAGGGGTTAATTGTATAAATTAGTTTTTATTAATGAATTTAATCAAATCTCCAAAAATTTTGTCGACGTTTTTGAAACCGTTGTTTGTCATATCTGTGGCACCAAGAATTGGAATTGCATCGAAATTGAATCGAATTGGTTTTCTGTGGCACCCCAGTATTATTGAAAATTTGTCTATGCAGCTCAGAAATTTCTCCTTGTTAATTTCGAAAATATCGATATGGAGAATTTCACACGGATAATTTGGGACTGGTGTGGCCTGGAGTTTAGGCTTGGTCGGATGTCTGTCGTACTTGTTAATTTTGCATATTGAAGCTGATCATTCTGGAAAAATAGAATCTCTCCAAGATTTGCTGCGTGTTTTCGCTTGAACTAAAGTATGGGCGTGGTTTGATTTGAAGTTCATATTATTTAATTTTAAACACATTACTTGGCTCTTTTCACATTGAAAACTAGGCAGAGAATCCCCTAATAAAAGTGTCTAGATCTTTATCCCTATAAGTTGCAGTAATTGTATACAGTACTTCTTAACCAAATTCAAGACAATCAATTTTGTCCAAAATAAGAGATAAGTTTTGTTAAAGTTGTTGGTAAAACTCTTCGTCAGTACCTGTGCAAGTGTCGACATTTGATACTCTAGAGTACCAATGTCTCTCTTGTCTGAATAATGTAGTGTGAGACATTTCTTAATCTTACTCTAATTTAATGGAGTACGATAAGACTCAAGTGCTATGTCAGCCTCGCCTACGATTTAATGCCTAATTGTGTATAATATTGCAAAGTATATATTTTGATTTTGACCATACATCAAAAATATCCTATCACTTGATTTTCTCCTCTGGTTTACCTGAAAATTCGCCTCTTCCGAAGTAGGCTTTAATATTGATGAGACTTTTTCTGTTTCATTCGCGCTTAAATTGAATGTTGACATTGAGGTAATTACTTATTCCTCTTGGTTCATTTCCTGCATTTAATTGTATAATTTTTTTTGTTGCTTTAATTTGTTTAACGAATTGATCTGTTGTAATGGCAAGAACGTACAGTCAGTCTATTTTCTAAAGTACTGCGACTAAAGTACTAAGAGGCTAATTATTTACGCGATTATTTTGATCAACAATGGAACAAAACTTCATTTAGGAATTTAGGGCTGTGTCAGCGGAACCACGAATCTTTCCCCTTATATGCTGCAAAATGGCTCGATAAAGGGGTTTTTCTCGTACAATAGCATAATCCCACGACTTGTTCCACTGAATTTATCCACGACACATATTGTGTCATGGAGCCCTTGAAGACTTGCAACTCTTTCACGCAGTCGGTCAAACGAATTATCGCCTTGAGGTCATTTTCATCACGGAGGCGCCTTGTTTCGGCAGCACCGGCCGCGATTGAGGGTGTTCTAGTTTCAGTTTCAATTTCAGGCAGACGGTTTTCAATCGCTTTCGATTTATCAAAAAGAAAACTGATTGCCCCTGTGAGTTCAGTAATTTGTTTTTTCGTAACCTCCATTTTTATTGTATTATATTATGTTGAAGACCCTTCCCTTCTTCTCTTTTGAAACTTTTTTGATATTATATTTATACCCTGTACCATATGGTACCAAGGGTATATTAAGTTTGTGCAAGCCGAAAATGTATGTAACATATAGAAGGAGACGTCGGAGACACCCAAAGTTACCTAAAATATGATCAGGGTGAATAGAGAAGTCGATATACCCATGTCCGTCTGTCCGTCTGTCCGTCCGTCCGTCTGTCCGTCCGTCCGTCTGTCCGTCCGTGTGAACGCCTAGATCTCAGAGATGGTAAGAGCTAGAGTTACCAAACTTTCACATTAGATCCCATATTATTCCATAGGAGGCAAGTTTATTTTATTTTTTTGATATTGGGGATAAATTATATAGCTCCCATGGGGGTGTTTGAGACGACCTCGACAAAAAAAAAGCGTTTTATATAAATAATTTGTTTGTTTATGAAGGTATCGTAACGAAATTTGGTATTCGAAAGTTTTTTATAGTTCCCAATCACTGTACCAAATTTGATCGATATCGGTTGACTATATCATATAGCTCCCATAGGACCGATCGGCCAAAATAACTTTTTTAAAGAAAAATTCGCTATATTTCGTTTTTTAATAAAGATATCCTAACCAGATTTGGCGTTTGGAAATTTTTTAGACCACTTAAGCAATGTGCCAAATTTGAACAAAATCGGTTGACTATATCATATAGCTCCCATAGGTCCGATCTTCCAAAAAATCTATTTTTTAACAAAATTTGTTGTGTTTCGTTTGTTTGTTAAGATATTGGGACCAAATTTGACATTAGTGAGTATTTTATAGTTCCTAAGCACTGTACTAAATTTAATCCAAATCGTTTGACAAGATCATATAGCTCCCATAGGACCAATCGGTCCAAAAACACGTTTTTTATACAAAATTCGATGTGTTTTGTTTGTTTGTAAAGATATTTGAACTAAATTCGGCATTCAGATCTTTTTTAAGGTATTTAAGCACTCTGTCAAATTTTATTGCAATCGGTTGACTATATCATATAGATCCCATAGGAACGATTGGTCAAATAAAAAATTTTTTGCTTAAAAATTCTTCTGTTTTTGGTTTTTTGTGAAGAAATCGGACTTTATTACAAGCTAGTGGTACAGGGTATCCTAAAGTCGTCCGCGCCCGACTTTACGTCCGCCATTTTTTAGATTTGTTGGAGTTGGTTTTAACATCTTTAGAGGATTTGGCGTTAGAACAAGAAGGATGTCCATAACGTTGTTACCACTGGAATTAATTATTTCATTAATGTTGCGTGGTGATTTTGGGCTTAGCAAGGTATCTGAATCGCTTGAAGTGTCTTCATGACAAGTTAATTTTCTTATTTGATAGATTGTTGTTTTGGGTAGGGCATGATTTGGTTTGGTGAGAGGATTTCATAGATGTGGTAGCTGCTACATTTGCGTAAGTTGATGATTGGTGGATATTACGGGAATGATATATGCCAAGAGTTGTTTTGTAGTCAACTTTGTCTAAAATTTTAATCGCAGTTATGAATTGTCTAGAGGGCAGTGTTTGGCTGTGCTGGGAGTTTTATTTTTACAGTTTAAGCATGATTTTTCGTTTTGGCAACGTTCTTCTTCGGTCGTGTGCTGTTCAGCGGAGCAGTTAATACACGATTTGGGGCTTCTACAGTATGAAGTGGTGTGTCCAAAACGAAGGCAGTTGCGGCATCTGAGTGGAAGTAGAATGTAGGGTCGTACATTCACTCTTTCGTATCCCATTGAAATTTTTATTGTCGCAAAAGTCAGGATGATAAGACCCGTTTCTTTAAGGTCACCGTTATCAGATTTTTTAATTTTGTATACTTCAGTTACGTTTTGGGATTTCATTTCAAGTTGTATTTCTGTTTCGGGAATGTTACTTAGTTCATTGGAGTATATGACGCCCTTAGTGTAATTTAACGTTTTATGCAGTGCGGCAGAAACCGAAAAATTACCAAATTGTGTCATTTTAATTTTAATTTTACGAAAAATTGGTTGACCGAATAGATGTTAGCGCTGCTAACTCACGTCAAAAACTTGAACTTTTGTTGTACTTGTCCGAGTTTGCTCAATTTTGACATTCGAATGCATGAGATTATGGCGCACCGCTTTGTTAAATTTTAGATGAAAATATTTAACGGTTTGGCTAAAAGCCGCAAAAATGTACTTCTGGGGAGCGGGGGAACATGACATGACAAACTTTTTCTTCTCAGGAAATATTCGCGTCAGGTGGTAAATTTTTGTAACTTAAGCTCCTATTGTCTGCGAGATCCAAGTGTTCATACAGACGGACTCACGGACGGATTGTATAAAATTTTATCAAAATCGGTTGACTATATAATATAGCTTACATTGGAGCGATGGGTCAAAAAATCCTTTTTGGTTTAACACTCGACTGCTTTTGGCATTCAAACTTTAACGAACGGCATTTTCTTTTTTGCAATTATTGTCAAAGTTTAAGATTTCTAGTAATTCAAAAATAATTAAGGAAAACTTTTTTTTCTTTTGTATACAGTCAATAATATGTTTTTTGGGTGGTGTTCTTTAATTTAAAAACCAAAAGAAGAATCGTTTTCTATATTCAATCTCTAAAATTTTTCAATTAATTAAATTCTTAGTCGGCATTCTGCAAATTTTGTAACATGATACCCGCCCGCTGTCTGACAACTTCTGAAGATGAGGAGGACCTTGAAGATACAACACGTGTGGCAATGATCTTAGGCGCAGATAGGCCATCCGTCTGCAGTACAGAATCGCTGCTTATGGCACCCAAGATTAAACTGAGCAGCGGCTACGATATGCCCGTGCTAGGCTTTGGTACTTACAAGGTAAAGCAACTATCTACGATCCTTCTACAGCTTTTTTAGCTCTTTTTAACGACAGCTTCAAGGCTATCAATGCACTACGGCTATTCACTGCGCCTTGGAAACGGGTTATAGGCATTTTGATACAGCCTTCTACTATGAAAACGAGAGAGAAGTGGGAGAAGCCTTACGTACACAAATTCAATTGGGTAATATCTCTAGGGAAAACATTTTTGTAACAACCAAGGTTTGTTGCACTCAAGAGCTCAAAGTGCGTTAGCTAATGCCATATGCTTGCCCGCAGCTTTGGAATATTCATCATGATCCTCTCGAAGTGCGACGCATATGTGAGAAGCAACTGGAGACACTGGGCTTCGACTACATTGATCTGTATTTGATGCATTTCCCCGTTGGTTATAAATATATTCGCGATGACATTTTGAAACCCATGAAGGATGATAAAATAGAAACAACGTAAGTCTTTATTTATTCGACTTAGAGAATAAAAGTTTTCCGTGCAATCAAACCCTGTTACAGCGATATAGATTATATTGACACCTGGCGCGCCATGGAGGACCTAGTGCGGCTAGGACTGGTACGCAGCATTGGACTTTCCAATTTCAATAAGGAGCAGATTCAACGCATAATACAGTATAGCGCATCCAAACCAGTTATAAATCAGGTGGAAGTTTGGCCTGGTTTTATGCAAAAGGATTTGGTAGACTATTGTCGCTATAATGGTATTGTGGTAGCAGCCCATTCTCCATTGGGTCGACCGGATCGTAAAACGCATTCGCCCATTTATTTTTTTTCCGAGGGTCTACGGCGTTTAATGAAAAAGTATAACAAAAGCGGTTCCCAAATTGTACTGCGCTATTTGGTAAGTTTTGAGCCATAAATAAGCTACAGCAAGTTTGAATGATTAAAGCGTATTACAGATCGACTATGGTGTAGTGCCAATACCCAAATCAGGCAATCCGCCACATATTAAAGAAAATCTAGACATATTTGACTTTAAATTAGATGAGATGGATACGCGTGCATTGTGGAGTATAAAACATAAATCACGAATAGTCAAATTTAATGAAGTCAAGAAACATCCATTTTATCCCTTCGAGGATAATATGGAAAAGCCGCCGAGATCATCGGAAAAACAAGAGAAACCAGTAAAAAAAAAACAAGTCGCAAAGAAACAAGTAGAAACGAAACAAAAAACAAGCAAAGCACCAGCTAAGAAACCGTTTGCAATAGAGCCTTCTCCAAAACAACAAAAAAATGAACCTTCAGTAAAAAAACAAGTAGTACAGAAATGGTTAAAAACGATGAAACCACCAGCTGAGGAACCGCCATCGGAGCCAACGATTCCCAAGCAATTTCCACAAATGGTAAGGCTGCCGAAGAAGTCATCAACAATGAAACCACCTGCGGAGGAGCCACCGGTGCATGAGCCATCTGCAAAGGTGCCACCAGCGAAAGAACCAACAAAGAAGAAGCAACCAAAGAAGCAGTCAATAGCGAAAGGGCCTCCAGCGAAAGAGCCACCAGAGAAGGTACCACCAGCTCAAAAACCATCAGCTAAGGAGCAACAAGGTAAGGGGCAACTAGAGTCGAAGCAATCATCGGCTGTAACACATTTTAAGCAAATAACATCAAAAAAAACACAATTGACGGAAAAAGCGCCGGTGCCAAGGCCAGAAACAGAATCCGGTAAAGTGGAAGTATCTAACCTACCCATACCACATAAAGAGTTACCGACGAAAAAGACCGTGAAGGAGACAAAAAAGGTGGAAGCTGCTAAAAAGGAAACTCCATCTAAAGACGTACCAACACAGAATCAAAAGCCGGAAGCAGGTATAAAGGAAATACCACCTAAGGAAGTACCATCAAAAAAAACACAATTGACGGAAAAAGCGCCGGTGCCAAGGCCAGAAACAGAATCCGGTAAAGTGGAAGTATCTAACCTACCCATACCACATAAAGAGTTACCGACGAAAAAGACCGTGAAGGAGACAAAAAGGGTGGAAGCTGCTAAAAAAGAAACTCCATCTAAAGACGTACCAACACAGAATCAAAAGCCGGAAGCAGGTATAAAGGAAATACCACCTAAGGAAGTACCATCAAAGGAACTACCATCAAAGAAAGATAGAGAAATTGTAAAACTAAACAAGGACACTCCTCTGGGATTGAGTCCATCAAAGAATCTACCACCAACGGAACCACAATCGAAAAAGAGTGCTCTGGGAATGCAACCATCGATGGAATCAGGAAAAGTAGAGGAACCTATGAAAGTGCAACCACCGAAGACACTTCCAGCCAAAGACACGGAAAAGCCTGTGAATAAAACATTACCTAAGGATGTACCAATAAAGCCAATGACATCAAAGAAAGATAAAGAAATGGAGAAACATCAGAAGGTCACTCCTCTGGGATTGAGTCCATCAAAGAAACTGCCACCAACGGAACCACAACCGAACCAAAGTGCTCTGGGTATGCAACCATCGATGGGATCAGGAAAAGTAGAGGAACCTTTGAAAGTGCAACCACCGAAGACACTTCCAGCCAAAAGACACGGAAAAGCCTGTGAATAAAACACCACATAAGGACGTACCAATAAAGCCAATGACATCAAAGAAAGATAAAGAACTGGAGAAACATCAGAAGGTCACTCCTCTGGGATTGAGTCCATCAAAGAAACTGCCACCAACGGAACCACAACCGAACCAAAGTGCTCTGGGTATGCAACCATCGATGGGATCAGGAAAAGTAGAGGAACCTTTGAAAGTGCAACCACCGAAGACACTTCCAGCCAAAGACACGGAAAAGCCTGTGAATAAAACACCACATAAGGACGTACCAATAAAGCCAATGACATCAAAGAAAGATAAAGAACTGGAGAAACATCAGAAGGTCACTCCTCTGGGATTGAGTCCATCAAAGAAACTGCCACCAACGGAACCACAACCGAACCAAAGTGCTCTGGGTATGCAACCATCGATGGGATCGCCTATTGAAGAATCTCAGAAGCCACCGCCTCTAGCAATACTACCTCCGAAGGCACCGACAAAAACACCAATA
>JBAMAX010001126.1:0-62370 GCA_037043745.1 Chymomyza amoena
GCGGGCCTTTATGACCTCTAATCAGTTTTTAAGATATCTTATGTAATGTTATTTGTATTTTTACAAACGTTTGAAAATTTGTAACAAGAGCGTGGTTCTCTTTGAAGAGTTTACTCGATTGCCAATTTGGTCACGGGCTCACTTGCTCAATTCCTCACTTTTTCACTGAGTAAACAAGTTTTCTCCCCTCTCCACTATGAGCAGTTTATTCTACAATATTCAAATCCAAATACTCATCCCTTAAAAGAATGTTCTTTCTACAAAATATTAATTTAATATTTATTTTTCCTTTAAATTTGGTATTGCCTTATTCAGAAATCAGAAAACCCAACAGTACCCAAGGTCTCTCGACATTGCATTGAGACCTAACAATATTAGGAAACACAGTCAGGGACTATTCAGTGGGAGTATTCTGAAGGTGCTGACCAGCTGATTTGGCCAACTAAAGACCCAAGCAGATCAATACATAGCTCTTCACAAAATTCTCGTGAGGAACTCCAAGTTGACCAAGCACTATCCAGCCATAGACACGCATTTTTACACCATCCATTTAATTTTTGATATGACTATTCCGTGGACTAACTAGAAAAGATTTGCAAACAATTTATATTGGTAACTCCAAGTCCTATTAGCCAACAACGTGGGCAGGTCAAGGCAGCACTTTCTTTTATTTATTCAACATTGTGTGTGTGTTTGTGTGTGTGTGCCAGTGTGAGTTTTTATTTTATTTTTTTTTTAAGGGATGTGTGTTTTTGTGTGTTTGTTTTTGTGCAAGTGTGTGCATGTGTGAGTGTATTGTTAATTTAAAATTATTCATAGAAACTATCATAGACCTTTAGCCTTAGCTCCTGCCTGCCGCTTTTTGCCTGGTAGAGTTTTGCTCCTCTCATCTGTCTGATCAACCATTTCAGGCTGTTGCTCCGCACCACCATCAGCTACATTGCTGGACTCCTTAGGATCTTTGGGATAACGCAGCTTCTTTGAAGCAGCACATGGTTTGCCGCGCTGCAAGGAGCAAGTGCAGGCTTCTTCGTTGCCTTCATTCTCTGTGTCGCTACTGTCCGGGTATAAGGTCACTCCACAGCTGCACGAATAAATCCGTGCGCACACCTTAGGGGCCATCTTAGTCAAGTACTTGTGCTTGCGGCGTACAGCAATCTTTCGGGATTCATAGCTACGGAGATGTTTAAGATAATTACGATAGTTCCATTTATAAAAGCATAAAACACTTTACGTACCTTGGATATTTATGCGAAAACTTTCTTTTGCGTTTATTAAGTAATTTTTCACAGCTGCAATCAAACACCAATGCACGTGAAATAATCGATAGGTCGATTACAATACTGATGCTTCGCTAAATAATCGTTATACTTCAAACTTTGAAGCAGCAAGTTCTAATCGAATCTTTTACGTAAAAGCTATATAAATAGTTTTTATGAATAAAATTGACTAATTTTTGCGAGAACGTGAAAGTATTGTTTTTGTATACAGAAGTTATTTAAAGTTCATTTAATAAGAATGTTTCCAAGGCAGCAATAATAATATTTTTGTCTGGCAATGCCTTTGCGAAACAAAGCACAAAGAGGGCGATCACTAGATAAATTTTGGTCTAGGGTTTTACCTAAAACTAATATCAGTGATTTATTTAACGATTTCGGAATGCAATTGTAAATAATCTCCAGATAATTACTGTATTAAGAATATTATTATATATTTTTTTAACAAAATCTGGCTATAGTTCGGGAGCAAGTACATATATTAATTCCAGTTTACAGAAGTTGTCGGGGAAAGATATTGATATGATTTAACAAACTTCATCTTCTACGAAAATATGTTCACCAGCTGGTAAAGTTCGGTGTCTCTACCTCTTCTAGTCTCCGAGACTTAGGCGTTAATTTGGACGGTCGGACGGACGGATATGGCTCAATCGCTACCCAAGTTTATGATAAGCGTTTTGGTATAAATGACTTGGGTTCTGCCGCGCCTCCTTCTGTCCGTTACATTCATTGCACAAATCTAGTATACACTTTGAACTTTTTAGTACAGGGTATAAATATATTGAATGTAAAAAACGTAGGATATCAGTTCCTTCTGAACTTGCAAAAAAACAAGCAATTACATCATTACGAAATAATACCTATCAGAGCCTTTGCGTTTAAAGGTTTTTTCTCCATTTATGGCTATGGAACGATCTGCACCTGATACTCGGCAAGCCCTTCAGCCAGAATACGCTCCATTTCTGCCTTCAGCTGGCGCAGAGCTTTTAATTCCTCCCCCGCCTTGTTAAAACGTCGCTTCTTCTCTTCATACTGGGCGACTTCTTGCTTCAAATGGTCAGTCATAGCGACTCCATGGCTCAAAAGGCTCTCGACTGAGTCGGACATTTTTTTTTTTTTAATTATTACTGTACTGAATATAATACAAAATTTAAGGTTTATTAAACAATAATCTCCTTTGTAATACTAATAATGACTCGAAAAGCAATGCTTATTAGATTATTTTAGACAAATTTTCAATTGGAATAAATTTACTTTTGGTGCAATTCGATATTTATTCCTATGAGTTCCGAAAATTTACCGAAAACCGATTGTGATGAAACTCAAAAATTAAAATAAAGAAGATTTTTAAAGTACATGGGGTGAGTTTTAAGTTGATATGAGGGGTGTGGCAGAAAGCACGGAAAATCGATTGTGGGGTGTGGGGGGTCCGCATCGATAAAATTTGGATGTAAATTTGTTCATTAGAGCCACATAAATCAGCTTTCTAAAAACTTCACTTCACTTGTAACCATAATTAGGGAGAGTTAAATATTGACGCAGCTTGTATTTTTTTGACTATAGCTTTTGCTGTATTTGTCCGATTTTGTTCATTGGAATGGAACCAAAACGCATCACTCTGTTAAATTTTAGATAAAAATATTATACGGTGTTGCCAAAAACTGCGATAGTGCATATAAGTACTTGGGTTTTTTAGAGATGTTTATTTCCGGTTTCACTTCGAAGTTTGTCACACCTGTACGCAAATTATCGGCATTGGGTTGATCAGCATCCTGCTGCACTTCCACTCTAATCCTAACATTCAGATGCATTTGTAAATGATTCTTTATATTGATGATATTAAAAAATCAGTACATTTTTTCAGTGAACTGGCATTTGGCACAGTTTACATTCTTGTCGGAATACGGCTGACTTGGAAAAGATTGCGCCTCCGAAGGATGATACTCAAGTTTCATACAACTTCTGCGCAGGTTCAACTCATTCATAAGTTTGCATACAAAACTATGCATCTGTTCTTTGGAAGGCTGAGCATACAGGAATATCCGGCATGGATTGCATTTAGGTATTTTAGTATAAACACAATTTTAAAAAAGTTTAAGTTATTATATATAAATATTTTACTATTTTATTATCAAAAAAGCAGCTGAACATAATACCATAATATCGCCCAATCAAAAGTACAAACAAAAGGTGCCACCATGGCATTTTAATAGTAACTCCATTATACTTGAACTTTCACGTTACAAAAAGGACACAACCCCGAATGACATATACCTTAAATCGTTCAACAGCATAAGATCAAAATTCCCCACTTGGAAATATCTCTTTACCGATGGCTTTAAAACAGACACCGTAACAGCCTTCAGCGTTGTCAGTGAGGACAACAAAATTTTTAAATCAGCGATAACACCTACATACACGTCAATATTTACAGCCGAAGCGGAAGCCATCCTCGTAGCGGTTGAACTAGCAGGCTCAACCAAAAGAACAAAATACATTGTATGCACTAATTCTTTATCAACACTCCACGCTGTCAGTAACATCAACAATAGTCAACCCACCATAAGCAAAATCAGGGACATTATTGCCGCAAACAAAAGAAAAATTAAGCTTCTGTGGACACCAGGACATGCAGGAAGTAAAGGAAATGAGCTAGCGGATGCAGCATCAAGACCGCTACATCATCTCCACTAGTACTCCATAATACTTTTAACAAGAATGGCTTAAACAATATGATCAACACAACTAGCAAACTTTCTCTAAACAAAATCTGGACGACTACACCCACCACTATAAAACTATAAACCCATTCCGTATCCCAATACAAATACCTACAACCATAAATAGAAGAGACGCGAGATTCCGCTTGGGTCACACAAATCTCACACACGAGCACTTACTCAACAAAACACCCCAACCGATATGTCCATATTGTAACGCAAGTACCCTTACAATGGAGCACCTCCTTAAGCACTGTCAATTTATCCACAACCTATGCACCTCCTTACAATATTCCGAATCCATCCGAATTACTCGCAGAGACTAACACCGAAAACATAAAGAAATTCATTAAACTAACCTCTACACTTAAAATAAACAACTAATGTATATTGTTTAAAATAATATAATAAGAACACAAAGTAAATAGTAAATTTTAATCCAGCCTGAAGGCCTTGTTGCTCTGGCTTCATACTTTATATTTTAGAATTAAATTCTAATTTATAAATATATAAAAAAAAAGGAATGATTTTTAACATAGTAAGCGTTATTTGCCTAAATTTTCTTGCTTCTAAATAAGCAAACAAAAATATTTTCATTATAGTTACATCCAGTGAAGTGTAAAGAGCTAAAAAAGCTAAATTTGAAGTTATTTTTAATAGTTTTTTGGTTGAAAAGTTTTGATTTTAAATATCTAAATTTATTTGTTTTTTTTATTTTGGCAATTAGCTCACGGCATTAGTCCACGCTCTAAACGAAATAATTTTTATGAAACGTAAGTTAGTTGGCAACTTGCAAGTGATAAAAACTTGAATCCAACAAAATTTTTCATTGCAGAAGACGCTGATACTGCTCTCTAACCTTAGATGTGTTACATAAATACTATGATGAGATAATTCATGCAACTGAAGCTTGTGGCATAAGGATCGAGCCAGGTAGATGTGCTTAACTTTGATGCCCTCGGCTTGTGCCAGCATGACAGTATTATCCTCAATTTATGGGAAAGCCATCTCAATATTTCCTTCCGATGGAGTTGGTAAAGCGGAAATGGCTCAGAACACAAGCTGAACCAAGTGCTCAGAATTGCGAGTATTATTCATCATATCATACACAGAGTGCCAGAAAGCTGCAAGAGAAGGGAATCCACCAAATGATTGCCCAAACATGTATCTGATGCTCTGGTCAGAAGTTGAGCAGATGCGCTAAGGTTTTATCCGTAGCAAACATCCTTTTGTAGCGTGACATTCGGACTATGAGATGGATGAAATTGCGGCAATCCTGTTTCAGTTTTGCTCGCAGGACGTGCGCACTACCTGAGTTGCGGCGTCCATTTTGTACAGTTTTTATATAGTTTTTAATGTAATTCTAGGCTCGGCACAGTAGTGCTTAAAAAAACTATCGATAAAGCTGACAATTTGACAAGAATGAAAAGTTTTCCAGTGTTAACAAGACTATTTAATAAATGTTTTACATTACTTGACAGTGTTTAAGATAGTTCATATGCAGCCTTGTTTCCAGTTCTGCCAGTTCTTATTCTGGAACTAACTCATTTTTTACGTTTTGCGAACATTTGGTAGGTTTCCTATACAGCAAAAACTTAAATCAAGGAGTCTTTTGAAATTTGCAGCAGTAGATAAATCTTTAGTTGGACTTTGCAGCGAATATCGCTTAGGTGCAAATCTCCCAATAGGAGTATCAATCTAATAACGAACACTGTTGAATGAATTATGGAACAGCTAACGCATTGAAGGAAAACCTAGAAATCTACCATTGATCACGAAGCTGAGGTACTTCATAATCGGCAGGAAACATTTTCACAATTTCGTTTTTATATCCAGCAATCATAGGATCTTGGAAAGTTTGCGGAAGGCACCGCGCCAAAGCAAAAACCAAATTTACCAACTTTAACTGGGATAGCGATAAACATACATTTAGACAGCCATATTTGAAGATTTTTAGGATGGATGGATTCTTATTTCCGTAGACAAATTTTGCTACCGATTTCAATTTAACGCACATGGATTTCATAATTTTTTTGATAATCTTGGTATCTCTTAATATGACCGGATTGCCAGAAATTAGCTTTAGCAAAAGCTAATAAATACACTCAAGGCAATAATCTAGAATAAAAATTGATTGTTTGGTATAAGTTAAAAATCCCTATATTAAATGCCATCATCTGACTTTTCAACTTTTGACAGCATTATCTGCTGAAGCTGCCCATCATCTGATCTCGATCAACAACATCATCTAGCCAAATACTTGAGGAAAGCGAAATATTTCAACTTTTTATCCTCATTTTGAAATTTGACTGGATCATCTGTAGAAGCATATAACATTTATCTCCTAAGGTGAACTCATTATCTGATTCCGATTTTAGACAACATAATTTCACCAAGTACGTGAAGAAAGCGTAACTTTTCAACTTTATACCGGATCATCTAATCGATGCTCATGCCATTTATCTACGAAAGCTATAGGGTATACTAGATTTATGCAATGTATGTAAAGGACAGAAGGAGGCGTGGTGGACCCCAAGTCATTTATACCAAAATGCTTATGATAACCTCGGGTAGCGGTTGAGTTTTGTCCGTCTGTATGAACACCTAGATTTTGGGGACTGTAAGAGCAAGCTTTACGAAGCTTTACCATCTGATAAATATTCAAATTTCACCTCCTATTGTTGACCCCATACCCCGGCAATCTATTCGTCGTGATTATCTTGCTCGTTGCCATCTTGACTTCTAGGTGATAATACATAAAAATTTTGTATTTACAGTCATTTGAGTCTAACAAAGCAAATACTACCGACCATTTCCTAATTATACATAGGAACAGATATTTCTGGGTCTTCTTCAAAACTATCCGCCATGACGTCTTTGACTTCTTTACTTAGCATCAATATCTCACTCTGCTTAAGCTCACTCTCACTCTTATTCAAGGTGCTTACTTTGACATAACAATTGGAGAAAATTTCATTGTTATCTGGTCACACTATAACTTATTTTAAGCCCACCAAAATGTGTGCAAAACGCCTTATAGCATACTTAGTGGCTTTTTAGTTAGACACCAACATGGGGGGAGTACATATAGTAAGTGTAATCTATGGGGAAGCATTACAAACAGACACAGCAATTGTCAGCACTCTGACTTGACCCGCATTTCGAGGGGTTTTAAATTTTTCTTCTGTTTGTTGCCAGTTTTTATCTTAGGTGCACTTTCGAGAATTTTATTTATTGCACGACTTTCGAATCTGCCTCCGCCTCCGTCTCTTTTGTCTTTGTTGTCTTGGACCACGCGTCGCCATTGTCAAGTGATGCCGCGACAATGTCCAAGATATGACGGCATGTCTGGTTTTAATTGTTTCTGAATACGAGTGCCATAAAAAACCAAAAAACGAGAAAACGAATTTCTCTATTTGTTGTTACTTTTATTGGCGCATCATCTTTTTTTTTATCTAATACAAAAAAACGTCAGAGATTCGGGTTTTTTATTCTGGGTTTGCTGACTCTAATTGCGTTGAAATGCGCTCACATTTATTTCTATTTGGTTTTATTAGGGTATATTATGTATAGCGAAGCAGAGTGGGTGAGGATGAGATTCAATGCGGTCTTTTGTTTTGGCTTGTACTTGGGAAGGGTCTACTATGTATATTTAGTTTATGGATGCTGGTCAAGTGTTTCCATTTCATAGATGTGAGAACTTTAAGTTTTTCATAAATGTTACCTTAAGCAGCAGTTAACGTTTGTACATTTGACTTCTAGACCACTTAAACCATAAGGCTCAAAAACGGAACTCATCTTCACAGTACATCTTTTCGTTTAAAAGTTGTGGCCATTTAAACTTAGGAAAAGTAAACTTGGCTGCTGGAAAGAAATCTAGACCACTTGCTTTTGCAAGTGGGAGCTTATCTATTGTAAAGTATCCGAAGCTCACCTGGATCATCTTGGGCAAACGTGGGTGGTGCCAACTTGGGATGTTATTAAACAAAACTCTTGGCAGAATTTAAAAATTCGCCGAAAAACTTTAAAAGAAAATTAATATTGAATTTAAAAAGTATAGCCAGAAATAAATAGATATATATTTTTTGCTTGTTGTATCTAGACTGTGAATATGGAAGGAATTAATAAAAAAAAATGGCGGACGTAAAGTCGGGCGCGGACGACTTTAGGATACCCTGTACCACTAGCTTGTAATAAAGTCCGATTTCTTCACAAAAAACCAGAAACAGAAGAATTTTTAAGCAAAAATTTTTTTTTTGACCGATCATTCCTATGGGAGCTATATGATATTGTCAACCGATTTCAATAAAATTTGACACAATGCTTAAATACCTTAAAAAAGATATGAATGCCAAATTTATTTCAAATATCTTTACAAACAAACAAAACACATCGAATTTTGTATAAAAAACGTGTTTTTGGACCGAGTGGTCGTATGGGAGCTATATGATCTAGTCAAACGATTTGGATTAAATTTGGTACAGTGCTTAGGAACTATAAAATAGTCACGAACGTAAAATTTGGTCCGAATATCTTAGCAAACAAACGAAACACAACAAATTTTGTTAAAAAATCGATTTTTTGGAAGATCGGACCTATGGGAGCTATTTGATTTCAAATTTGGCACATTGCTTAAGTGGTCTAAAAAATTTCCAAACGCCAAATCTGGTTACGATATCTTTATTAAAAAACGAAATATAGCGAAATTTTCTTTAAAAAAGTTATTTTGGCCGATCGGTCCTATGGGAGCTATATGATATAGTCAACCGATTTCGATCAAATTTGGTACAGTGATTGGGAACTATAAAAATATACCAAATTTGGTTACGATATCTTTATAAACAAACGAATTATTCATCTAAAACGCTTTTTTTTTGTCGAGGTCGTCTCAAACACCCCCATGGGAGCTATATAATTTATAAACTTGCCTCCTATGGAATAATATGGGATCTAATGTGAAAGTTTGGTAACTCTAGCTCTTACCATCTCTGAGATCTAGGCGTTCACACGGACAGACGGACATGGGTAAATCGCCTTCTCTATTCACCCTGATCATATTTTAGGTAACTTTGGGGTGTCTATATGTCTTCTATATGTTACATACATTTTCGGCTTGCACAAACTTAATATACCCTTTGTACCATACGGTACAGGGTATAAAAATTGTATTGTACGAAATCATTTGACATTTTTATTTACTTACATTTGGTTGCACCAACGGCTGCCAAATTGAGTCGGTCTTTAGATATAGTTCAGATTTTTTTCTGCAACCTGGATGACGATATGAATTGATAACCATTGTGTACATAGGTCGGAAGTCAAAATTTATATAACTCGCGTGAATAGGGCACAAATTGCTGCCGCTGCGCATTCGGCTCAAGGAAGGTGCAAGTGTTTTATAAAAACTTTCAATCGAAGAATGGTATAATTATTGACGGTTTAGTACCTCCTTATCGCGTTTCTTGCCTTAATGATACAATCGCTCATTCAATAGTTGAAAAGTTTCAGTTTTTTGGCAGCTTTTGCCTCTGCCGACATTTTGTCATTTAAAAATAGTCTAACGAGCATTGAATCGCCTCGTAATTAAACCTTCCCTTGTTTCTCAAAACTGCATTGACTGCCATAAGTTCTTCAATATTAACCTTTGTTTATGCATGCATTGAAAGAAAAGAGGAACTAGGGACAAAAGATACATAAGCCATATAATTCCTAAACCCACCATTACTATCTTGCCTTTTCCCTATGCCTGCACAATTAAGATGCCAGTAATTCGTTTCTTCTTTGGTTTCCCAATTTTCTTGTAACTCTAGAGCCATTCCTAGCGATATGTCATATAATCATTTGCCCCGATAGTCCCGATCCATAAGCTAGTCTTCTGTTTTATTTTATAAATTTTAAATGGGAAAATCGTTCTTGATGCCTCTAAGCGAAAACTATTTTGGGAAATAAAATACAGTTTTGCTAACAAAATTTTGTTTTCTATTCCATAGATTACGGAATTATGAAACTTCTCCCGTAACTACTGGTCCCCAAGTGAATTCCCCAAAGTGACAAACTTTGTGCCAGCGAAGTAGTGCAAAAGTTTCTTTCCAGTTTAGCTTCGAGAAAGCTGAGGCAACAACAGCAGCAAGTTGCCTCAAGCCGCATAAATATTAATTATAAAAGATTTTCAATACTTCAATAAGCAGTAGAAAGCGTTTATGTAAGATCCATTTCTGCCACATATTGCCTGTTTCTTTCTGCTTGTGCCAACAAATTTCGCCATTAGCAGCTTTCATAAAATAAAATGGCGACGCAACAACGGCATCATCATCTCCATTGTCCTCATCATCATCATGATGGATCTCTTATGCTGATGTAACTTTTATTATATAAAACGCGTTACGCATACGCAGTGTAAGCTGAGTAGTTGATTTATATTCTACTGAAGCGCCTTAACATTTGCCAGTTTCCCACATTTTCATGTGGCTAAATAATAAAATATATAATTTTACTATATAAATTAATCTGTATTTTATATTATTTTTATTTTATATTTTTTATAGTTAAAACTGCCAAGATATAGAGGGTTTTAGTTTTACAAAAAAATTTTCTATTTGTCAAGGTGAGCATTAAGACGGGAATTCGAGCAGAGGTTGTGATGGATGCAATTTCGTTTTCGGCCCCAAAAAATGGAAAATAGGAGTTAAAACAATTGCACAGGATTTGAATGCTAAGGATTTTAAAAAGCTCCGCCTGCAAAAGAAGGAAATGGCGAATCAAAGTTTGATCATGTGTTCAAATGATAGCTTTGGTGGACTGAGTCTTTGCATGGGGCTTTATATTTGTGGTCTAGTACTAAGAAAAGACTAGACTAGAAAATTGCGAGGACAAATGTAGAAAATAGGGAGGCAAGTTAACCCATTTTTTTTTTTATTTTAAGCTAGACACATAAGCTATTTAAAAACGCAATAATGGTAAGAAATAGGGGAACGATTTTTTTAAATATATATTTTTCTGCATATAAATTTTATTAAATAACATTTTGTGTATTCTTTTTAAATATCTTATATTTAAAAAAAAGTGTTTGTCTGTTTGTATGAGGTTGGACGCCAAACCCTTTGTCCGATTTTAATGGGACTTTTTTTAAAATCTTCAAAAGCTTCCTGGCACGGACATAATCTATGGTAAAAATATAACAAAATTGCGACGAAAATACTAAAAAGGACAATTTGATTTTCCAATACATTTTTTTTTTAATTTAGGTTGGCATTGTGTACATTGTCAGATTAACTAATATTTTTTAGTTAATTGTTTTTTTCGAAAGGAAACACTAGAATTATAAACGTTATAAGTTTTATTTTATTGAAGCACACAAAATTTCTTGAAAATCGGTCCAGCTGTTTCGGAGGAGTATGGTAACTAACATTTTAAAACTAGAATTTTATACACCTAAGTCTGTTTTTACACGGTAGATTTGTTCCAGAAGAGGCCGTGTAAAAAAAAACCGTGTAAAAAAAAACATTGATCGTATACAAAAATGGGTGATTGGTACCTAATCTCTAAAATCTCTTAAAATTAGTGAAAAACAAGAATTTTTTATGAACAAGAATTCAAGTTTATTTTATTAAATCACATATATAATACTTATTTTTACAAGCATAGTTATTAAAGATAAAAAGATATGCACTCTAATCTTAAAAAAAAATATAAATTAAATGTATGGCAAGTTCAGGGACTAAACAACTATGTTGTGAACGAAAAGAAAATAAAATAAAATAAATTAAAAATTTAAAAAACCCCCGATACAAGAACTTAAGTAATTTTCATTTAAAAAGTAAAAAATAATAATAGAAACTTAATGTCAAAGTACCTAAGAATCTATTAATAATTCTAAAAAAAATACGTCGCGTTGGTGGACACGCGAGGGCAGACGTCGTTGACGGTCGTGTCTTACATGCAAATTTTTTGAAGTAATTCTATGAAAGTTTTTGAAGTATTTTCTTAATTTTGTTTTTAAGTTAATCTTTGTTACTTAATTAGACTATTTGTATTTAAATTGTTAGTTAGAAGCGGTCCCCCAACGCGACGTATTTTTTTTAGAATTACACTGTCCAACAGTGAAAAAGAACTTTTCAAGTGACCTAGTGTACGTTGTAGGTCTTGACGAGTAGATCACGATAGCGTTTTTCAAAATTGTCTAACACCCCCAAAATCGGAAGTTATCGCTTAAAAACCGTTTTTCGGGTACTGTGATCACTCCCACTATCACAACGTCGCCATTTTTCAACCGATTTTCGATTGCTTTACGGTTTTGGAAAGAAGAAGATTCAAGCTTTTAGATGATATACATTTGTTTATACTTCATACAAAGCAACTACGCGATTTTTCTAAAAGATATCTAAGATTTACACTTTTTTTTCGTTTTTCACACTTTGAAGTCATTTTTATATAACATTTTGTTAAAACACCTTTACTTTTTTACATTTAATCTTAAAGAAATTTTAATTCCGAGTAAGAAAAGTTTTGGTTTATTAAAATCGGTCGATAAATGCTTAAGTTACGACGCTTATTGTAAACAAGAAAATTCAATTTTCATCGACAAAAAAAAATGTTTTAGATGGATAATTCGTTTGTTCATGAAGATATCGTATCGCTATACGATATAGTTAACCGATTTTGTTAAAATTTGGCGTTTTGAAATTTTTTAGAGCACTTAGGCAATGTGCCAAATTTCAACAAAATCGGTAGACTATATCATATAGCTCCCATAGGAATTATCGGTCAAAAAATCGATTTTTTAACAAAATTTGTTGTATTTCGTTTGTTTTCTAAAATATTGCGACCAAATTTGGCACTTGTAAGTTTTTTATTGTTCTTAAGCATTATACCAAATTTGGTTACGATATCCTCATGAACAAACGAATTATCCATCTAAAACATTTTTTTTTGTCGATGAAAATTGAATTTTCTTGTTTACAATAAGCGTCGTAACTTAAGCATTTATCGACCGATTTTAATAAACCAAAACTTTTCTTACTCGGAATTAAAATTTCTTTACGATTAAATGTAAAAACGTAAAGGTGTTTTAACAAAATATTATATAAAAATGACTTCAAAGTGTGAAAATCGAAAAAAAAAGTGTAAATCTTAGATAACTTTTAAAAAATCTCGTAGTTGCTTTGTATGAAGTATAAACAAATGTATATCATCTTAAAGCTTGAATCTTTTTCTTTCCAAAACCGTAAAGCAATCGAAAATCGGTTGAAAAATGGCGACGTTGTGATAGTGGGAGTGATCGCAGTACCCGAAAAACGGTTTTTAAGCAATAACTTCCGATTTTGGGGGTGTTAGACAATTTTGAAAAACACTATCGTGATCTACTCGTCAAGACCTACAACGTACACTAGGTCACTTGAAAAGTTCTTTGATTGTTTTCAATTCTGTAGGACAGTGTTATTAATAGATTCTTAGGTACTTTAACATTAAGTTTCTTTTATTATTTTTTACTTTTTAAATGAAAATTACTTAAGTTCTTGTATCGGGGGTTTTTTAAATTTTTAATTTAATTTTTTATTTCATACTTTTTATAGGTTGGTTAGGTTAAGTTTTTGGTGGCTTGCTATAGACGAAATATCGATGGTGTTTTATGAAGTTTTACGAAGTATTCATCAACTATATATATCGTGTTTTATGAAGTTTTACGAAGTTTTCATCTACGTTTACAAGAATTATAAATATCTCAAGAAGTTTTTGGTGTACTTGTGATAGACGAAATATATATGGTGTTTTATGAAGTTTTACGAAGTATTCATCTACGTTTACAAGAATTAAAAATATCTCAAGACGTTTACATGAATTAAAAATATCTCAAGAAGTTTTTGGTGGACTTGTGATAGGCGAAATATATATGGCGTTTTATGAAGTTTAACGAACAATGTTTCCTATCATTTTATGTTGGGCGGTTACAGCACATAAGTTGCAAAGGACGACAGTTGAAAAAGCTGTATATTTGCAGACATTCGGTTAATCTCCCCACTTTCACTCCACACAACTTTTAAACGGCTTAACCGATTTTCATCAAACATGTCTAGGAACACTCGCACATAAGTCACCTTTAATACAAAAAAACTAAAATGAAATCACTGCATGCGTTCGGGAGTGTATGATGCCATAGACAGACAGACAGACAGACATTAAATGATTGGCAAGCCCATTGGCATAATTTGTTGACAAGCATCATTATCATATTTAATAGATTTGCTGTATTTTTAGCTTCAAATGGCCATAACTTCTAAACGCGAAGAGATAGAGCAAAAATAACCTCAGATTCGAATCAGTGGCGTCGTCAGCTTCAATAGGACCAAATTTTAAGCCAATCGGACAAAGTTTATGTTTTTCTCCCCACTTTTACTCCCCACAACTTTTAAACGGCTCAACCGATTTTCATCAAACATGTCTAACAACACTCGCACATAAGTCACCTTTAATACAAAAAAAGTAAATTGAAATCACTGCATGCGTTCGGGAGCTACGATGCCATAGACAGACAGACAAACAAACAGACAAACAGACAGACAAACAGACAGACACGTCAAACTTATAACACCCCTCTTTTTGCGTCGGGGGTTAATAAGTGATAATCATAAATACAGCAATATAATTTAATTGCTGTCATCATCAGTAATTCGCATTCGCTTGCTTCGAACGCGTATACACTCACTATCATCGCTGGAATAATTTTGAACTCTGTTATGAGCCGTTGTTCGCCAATTCTTGCTACCTCTTTGTATAATTCTTTGTAACGAGCCATACAAGAATTCAGCTCACGTTGGAATTGTGCAGCTCTTTCGACATTAGGATCATTTATGACGAAATGGTGTCTTAATTTATTTGCAAGTTGAAGTTCTTCTTGAATTAAATTTTCAGTTAATTTTACAGGTTCTTCACTATCACTCCTTTCTATAGAATCAGCATTCTGTGAGGCAAAATGTGGATGTAGACGGTTGTTAGTCTTTTATCATTTTATAGAACCCTAATGCTTGCTGTTTGATATTGTTTCCGTCTACGGGAATTTGTTTTTGGGCATTGTCCTCAAGCCATATTATGAGTGCTTTTTCCATTTTTTCTTTAACAGCATCTCTAGTGTATGATGAAGTTTTAACAGGCAGGCACGTTCCTTCGAGAAGCTTGACGATGGAAACCACGGTTGCAGTTGGTCAGTTTGAATTTTCACTGCACTATGGAAGACTATTTTGGTTCTCGATTTCTTTGGAAACTGGTATCCCGTAGCGTGTGTAATCTCATTGAGACTGCTTAGAAACTTTTGGTTCGGAGCCAGATAAGCTTTAACGAAGGGGCTGCATCCGGGCTAATTCGACTCTATGATCAGTACCTTGAAAAAGTATGTGGGCACTGCCATTGCTATGGAATCCTTAACAATTCCATGCGGTCGCGCCTAGACAAATACACTGGACCTGTATAGGCATACACTGATCCGTATTGATTCGCCAACTCTACAGCGTATTGCTCCAGGTTACGCCAGAGTTCCGACTTAAGTACTTGGCAAAAGAGTTTGGGTGCATCCGCAAGCAACAAAAGTTCACGAAATGTTCGTTTAAGGACTGTATCGCTCCACAGATGCTCACAAACCCATTGAGCTACCCCGGTCTGCAAATCACGCTCGATAATATAGTCTGAGTGAACACTTAGGTTTTCGTTGCTGCTTATGTCCTTCGTAATCATGCTCCAGCCTGAGATGAACAGCATAATAGATTTCCAACTAGCAGTGAACGCCTAATTTCGAATATTTCAATTGCGTCAACAAATCGTCGGGATGCATGCGTTGAAAGTTCTTGGTGCACAATGTCCACAAAAACGAGGTGGATATACGGTTTAGCACTATGTTGGCAACATTATTCAGGTCATTACGCTGTGCACGCCAGAAACTATTGAAAGTCCCTAAATCGAAAAGCATATCCGTTTTATTGAATTTTCACCGTGAATTAAACGATTAAGAGCTCAAAGTACAATGCGAGCAACAATGGGGCAAGTAGCCTGCTATACAAAAAGCCTGTAGAAATCATGTCATGTTGACCAACCAACGAATTAAATTTATATGTCATATATAGTGAATCTGAAGTTCCAAATACATTCCTTTTCTTTGAAAAGGAAATTAACGGCAAATGAGGAAGATTTCAAACTTTGATGTGAAGGAGAGTGGAATAAGCTGCTCATCAGAATCAGATTTAGGCAAGTAGAACTCATGTCGAGAGTTGACCAACTAACTAATTAACCTTCCTTTACAAATAGGATTCCAGCGTGAATTGCAATGATTAATCGAATCAAAGATCCAACCGATCTACCAACCCACGTCAGGCTAAATCAGAAGAAGCCCGGATAAAGAAATAGCCCTATGAGAGATCCGCAAAGCCTAAGAAGAACAAAAAAGGTGTGCCTATAAAAGAGTCGGACAACTACAACCCCTTACTAATTGGTACCACTGATCAAAAACATTGGCGATTTTCGCAAACAGGGGAAAATTCAACCAAATTTCAACTGTGGATTTTAATGTGTACCATGTCCTGCTTATTCCTGTTCATTTTCGGTTTTTCACAACTTTCGTAAAATATGTTTCCCCTAACAAAAAAAAGTTGTCCGTCACTGCGATGAGTAAAAAAAAAAGCAAGGCCATATACCAAGGGAACGCAACAATCAAGAACTACTAAACTTGATTGCTCTAAGCCCACAGTACATACTTATTTACATGCAAACACATATGTATATATATATAAATAAATACAGTTATAGCTTTATGTAAATTATAAAATTATAAACACCTGCTACTATGTATATGGGGCAAGCTTATTATAAAAATTAAGAGTGATTTGATTACTTCGTATTTAATATTAGGGTCTTCAGACGCTCGTGATCTTGGCTCCTAAAGAAAAACTATGCCAACTTTTAAATTATTATCATAATATGAGGGCTTTAGTTAATTAACTGATGTGATTGCATGGATTGAATCCATGCTCCGACAGAGGGATATAACTGCATCTCTAGATGGTACAACAATCAGCATACGAGCTGTAAAAGGTTGTGTTCAAGGAGCTGTGTTATCTCCCCTGCTATAGTCTCTCGTAATCGACGTACTTTTAACTAAGCTGACAAGGCTTAGCTATAAAGTCATTGGTCACACGACCTGGCTATCATAGTGACGGGTAAATACGAAAGCACCATCAGATGAAGATGATGGAAAATGCTCTTCAACTTGCCCTAAACTGGTGTCAAAGTGAAGGGCTTAGCATCAACCCACAAAAAGCTGTGATTGTTCCCTTCACGAAAAGATACAACATGCAGCCTTGTTATAAACCACACTAAGGTGGAGAATTCAGACCAGGTCAAATATCTAGGTGTGGTCCTAGACAAACGACTCAACTGAAACTCCCATTTAGAACAAATGCTCTCGAAAAGTGCTTGTCAAACCACTGGATATGATCAAGACAAAAGCATGTCACATGGGAAATGAACGGATTACTCCCTTCCATCTTAGGTCAATACCAACAAATGACCCACTACTATTCATGCGGAAAGCGGAAAATCTTTTGCTTTAACTTAAGCGTATGGTACAAAAGACCTTTTGGTCGCAGTGCCCCACTTCTCTCTGAGGAACCCTTTTACGGGGGAAAAAAAAATTAACTGATCAAATGGGACGGCTACTATCTTTTTGCTGACCAAAAATAAGCTCCTTAGGCTTTTCGGAACTGTTGCCTTTAAATTCTTTCAAACTAGACAACTTAATGAAATCCCACTACTTAACTTGTGTTTATTGATATATTGTTTTGATACAAAAATGCTAGGCCAAAGTACTTCCCCAATAGAGCTATTCAGCAGATGGTAAAAAATATATTTCTACTGCTATCTCTGCACTAGATATGGACATAAGTGGTTCCCAAATTTTTACGTTTGTGCCTTGCTTTAATCAAATTCCACGTTGCACAGTGGGAGAAATTATAAGAAATAGTAATAAAAAAACCTTACCGGTAGACTTGATGGCGCTTGACAACGAAAGATTTTGGATATATCGCAATTTAACAAAATCGTAAACACGATGCCATTTGCATAATTTTTTTTTAAGCGACGATTGTGAAGAACTCCGCCGGGATATTTCAAAGTAGATCGATTCGATTTTGGTACGATTTTAGTAAATGCAACATCCTAAGACATTGTCTAATATTCAAGACAATAAATCTTTTCGTGTCTTGTCGGCATGGATTGATAAAATATATAAATGGCGAAGCTTTGAGTTAGGGACAAATATCGTTATACAAACATTAATTTCGGAGATAAAAAAGATTTAATGACAGAATTTTGTTTTGCAAGCCGTTCAATGCTCAACTTAGTTTCAAAGATTATTTACTTCGTATGGAGCAGCGCGAAATCGAACACAACGCACAAAAAATTGGAAAGGAACTTACGAAAAACTACTAAGTATAAGAAATCACTTTAATAGACGAACCTGAATTGAAAAAAATTTTATAAAAATTGTAACGCGTTAAGAAAAGAAAATATGGCAAAAGTTAAAAGAAAAGCTTTAAAATAGATTAGATAAATCACGATAAAATAAAAAGATTTTGATAATCTTTATGGAACATTTAAAAAAAATATATATCGATTTTTAAATTAAATTTAAAGATCGAGTTGAAGCATATAATTTTAACTCTAAGTTAGATCTAAATAAATGAATAAAAAACATTTAAGATATTAAAAAATGCAAATAAATCGGGCCAAAAATAGAAAAGAAAATTTTTCGAATTTTTATTAAATATTACAAAGTAGTTTAAAAGGGATTACGTGGGGAAAAAATATTTTCGAAATCTTCACAAAAAATTAAAAAAATTATATTAAAAAAATGTAGCTAAGCCGCGTTAGGAAAAGAAAGGAAACAGCTTAAACTAAATTTAAAAAAAAATCAACATCATAAATCACATCTTTAGAAAAAAATGTAATCTATAATTGAATCGGTCATTTCAAAAACCTCATAAGTCCCTAAATTAGAATTTTTCAGGAATCAATAAAAACTGTTTCATACACAAACAAATGAGTTTTAATGGACTCTTTTATGCTTAATTTAGTATTTGAGTGATATAATTTTTAAATTGTGAATAACCTTAACAGTTTATTAATGAAAATAATGAAAAAAACCCGAAAAACTATTTGGGACTTATGTTGTTTTAGCAAGAAATAGGATTAGTGGTATAATTTTTAACCAAAACAACTATTAAGGCTATTTAAATTTAAATTTTCTATCACTCAAATACTAAATTAAGCATAAATAAGTCCATTAAAACTCAATAATAATAAATTATTATTATAATTTAAAATTACTGCAAGGTAGACACATGTTTGCACTTAAAATGTTTTTTCTTCATTAGTTGCAGAGCATGTCTTAGTTGCCGTTCTAGTGAGCTGTGGTCCGAGGGATTTTATATTGCCGACTGAATTTGTATTACTTCTGTAAAACATTTTTATTATTATTTATAATTTTTTTTTAATTCGTAATGAATAGTATGCTTACCTTATAAAATGCCATTCAAGTGAAATGGCCTTGGAACTTTTTACCATGAGTCCCAAATATGTTAAACTCCATTACGTCTTTGTGCAAGATGTCACACAAATTTCAAAGCACGGAATGACGGAGCTGATTCCTCATAGCCATATACATAACAAAAAACAATTTTTGTGTAAATGTATGTATGTATTTATGTATACTTAAACAACCAAAAATCAAATTATTGCAATTTTTACTTACCTAAGTTGATATGCGTCTGTGAGCAGAATTTAACTGCAGATACAAAATTTTGTTATAAATATTACTTACAACATTATTTATGCACATCCAATACAATTATATACATACATATGTATTTACATATGTTTGCATAAACATAAATAGCAAATAACTCACCTTGTGTTTTGGCAACTTTTCTTTTATTATATTTAAATAATTGTTTTTCTATTACCGCACTGATTTGCTTTTTAAATTGTTACTTATTTTAATTATTAAAACAATTGATTTTCAATATTAGAACAACCGATCGCACTGATTTGCACTTTGTACTGACGCCTAATTTTTGCAGCAGCTTCTTTTGCCTTTTATTCCTTTGTTGTTTTTATGCATACTCAAAATTCCTCGCAGAAAAATAACAACAACCCACCCCTAAAAAATGCTGGTTTGTTGTTGTTGCGTTAAAAAAATACAAAAAACGAGAGAACAGCTCGCTCAATTGAGCGAACACAAATTTGAGAGCGTAAGCCGTGAGCGAAGCGCGATCTCGTTTACCGCATTTTCCTATACCACAACAGTTCTTATTTGAACCATATAAGAACTAGTAACGTTTAGAGTAGTTGAGGCCACTTAAATGACATCGAATTCCTGCAGGGTAGTGTTGTGTTTATTCTGTATAGTGCGCTATCTCTCTCACTCTTTTGGTATTTGACGTTGCCTTTGTGCTGCTGCTGCTTCAATTCAATTCGCAATATTTAAAGTTTTAAAGGATTTTAAATTGCGTTTAAAGGACAGTTTGAGTATGAGCAGTCTTAATTTTATTGCGGCGCTTTTGTCGCTACACAAGTGAAGGCGTGCTGTTGTTATTGTCAAATATATGATATTAGAGTTTTTTTATTCAAAAACAAGTTTTTCCTAGATTTTTTTTTTATTTTCAAGAATTAAATCATAATAGGATGTAGGAAAAGCCAACAAAAAAACGAATGATTGCAAATGAGCACAGACATTTCCAAGGAAAGTGGAAATTTGATTATTTTTTCACTTTCGTCAAAGATAAAGCTGTCTGCTTTATATGCTCAGAGACTGTGTCGACTTTAAATAAATATAACATAAAAAGACATTACGATACAACACATGAACAACAATAAACAACTTAACAGGACAACTCCGGATAGAAAGGTTTAATGGAATGGAGAAAAACTTGGGAAAACAACAAAATTTCTGTTGTCAGTCAAATACTGGCAAAAAAAAGTGAGATGATAATTGAATGTCTGACTGCAGAAGTAGCATTTCCTGATAAAATAAATACTATTTCAAACATTAGTTTATCAAGATTTACCATTGCCAGAAGAATTGAAGACTTGTCCGAGAACATAGCAACAACGCTTCGTGAACGCATTGAAAAATTCGAATACTGTTTTTTGGCACTTGACGAAAGTTGTGATATTAGCGATACAGCACAACTGGCCATATTTTTACGTGGTATTGTCACCAAACTTAATATTACCAAAGAATTGTGTTCACTGTTTCCAATGCAAGGCACTACAGACGGCAAATACCTGTACGAAGAACTAAAGACTGTGATGGAAAATTTTTAAATTTTATTAAAAAAGTTTATTGGTATATCGACAGATGGAACAGGAGCAATGTCAAGCATGGAGGTAGGAGTATCAGAAAGGCTATTTCAAGATATTAAGAAGGTCACAGGAAGGGAAATATTTGTTAAACATTGCATAATTCACCAGGGAAATTTGTGTGCGAAAAGATTGAGTTTGCCACATGTCACAGTACCAATAATTAAACTTAATTAAAGAATCTCAACGATCTTAATGTGGAACTTTAAGGTAAAGGACAGTTTATTCACAATTTATATGATAAAATTTAGGGCTTTGAGCGCAATAATGTGTCTCACTTTCCAAATTAAGAAAATAACTACTTCTCAAAAATACACACAATTAATAAAGACATTTTTTTAATCAACGAATTTCAATTACGATTCCAAATGTTCGAAGTTTCCATGAAAATGTTTTTTTTGGCGCTTTATGCAGCCAATTTATAAATTAAAAGTAAAATAATTAGACAAAAAAGAATTTGTGACTGAAATCAGTACAGATTTTATGACATCATATGTTAAACCGTTTTTTTGAAAAGGTCCTTTTTTACTAAAATAGTCCTAGAAAAAAAACAGGGTATAGAGGATAATAAAAAAAACGGATTTTGAATGCTGAAACATTGCCCTAACATAAGATATAAGTCTCATCTCTGGAGAAAAAAAAGTGTAAAATTTGTCGACTAGTGTAAGCTGCGTTGCATTATTAAACGTTGTGCTATAAATAGATATTGTTTACGAAAATAACTACAACGAACAAACATAAAGCTGCATTAAATACAGCATTAAAATAAATAAAACAGCTGATCATATAATATCTTGTGTTATTAAAGTTGCTTGGATATCAATCTTTAATTGATTTTCTTAAGATTATAATCAGTGCATTATACAAAAAACAATCAAAAGTATTGCTCCGAAAAAGAGTACAAAAGATATGGAGTTTTATACTTCGCGTGAAAGTTTAATAAATTCTTTAAGACGAAATATTATATCATATTATATACAATATTATACAATTGTGTAGTGTTCAAAATGAAATTGAATTGCAAAGTGACGATGGTACTGAGTTTGAAACCCGTGCAACCATTGAAGATTGTGAGGAGGCGTTTTGCCACCTCACAACATTGTTCCGAAATTGCCAATAGGGCAATAGCAAAACTGCTTGAACTGCTTGGTGAGAGTAACGGTGAAAGCGCTCTCAGTCTCACCAACACTAGGTCAAGTATAGCGTCTCTAAGCTTGGCACTATAATTATTGTTTGGTATTAGTGCGTAGGTTAATGGTATTAGTGTATAGGTGTAAGTGGAGAGTAGGTGATAGGGATAGTTTTAGGTACGGCGGACTCTTTTTTATACCCTGTACCGTATGGTCCAAGGGTATATTAAGTTTGTGCAAGCCGAAAATGTATGTAACATATAGAAGGAGACGTCGGAGACACCCCAAAGTTACCTAATATATGATCAGGGTGAATAGAGAAGTCGATATACCCATGTCCGTCTGTCAGTCTGTCCGTCTGTCCGTCCGTGTGAACGCCTAGATCTCAGAGATGGTAAGAGCTAGAGTTACCAAACTTTCACATTAGATCCCATATTATTCCATAGGAGGCAAGTTTATTTTATTTTTTTGATATCGGGTATAAATTATATAGCTCCCATGGGGGTGTTTGAGACGACCTCGACAAAAAAAAAGCGTTTTAGATGAATAATTTATTTGTTTATGAAGATATCGTAACGAAATTTGGTATTCGAAAGTTTTTTATAGTTCCCAATCACTGTACCAAATTTGATCGAAATCGGTTGACTATATCATATAGCTCCCATAGGACCGATCGGCCAAAATAACTTTTTTAAAGAAAAATTCGCTATATTTCGTTGTTTAATAAAGATATCCTAACCAGATTTGGCGTTTGGAAATTTTTAGACCATTTAAGCAATGTGCCAAATTTGAACAAAATCGGTTGACTATATCATATAGCTCCCATAGGTCCGATCTTCCAAAAAATCGATTTTTTAACAAAATTTGCTGTGTTTCGTTTGTTTGTTAAGATATTGAGACCAAATTTGACATTCGTGAGTGTTTTATAGTTCCTAAGCACTGTACCAAATTTAATCCAAATCGTTTGACTAGATCATATAGCTCCCATAGGACCAATCGGTCCAAAAACACGTTTTTTATACAAAATTCGATGTGTTTTGTTTGTTTGTAAAGATATTTGAAATAAATTTGGCATTCATATCTGTTTTAAGGTATTTAAGCACTGTGTCAAATTTTATTGAAATCGGCTGACTATATCATATAGCTCCCATAGGAACGATCGGTCAAAAAAAAAATGTTTGCTTAAAAATTCTTCTGTATTTGGTTTTTTGTGAAGAAATCGGACTTTATTACAAGCTAGTGGTACAGGGTATCCTAAAGTCGTCCGCGCCCGACTTTACGTCCGCCATTTTTTATTATTAGAATAGATATGTAGATAAGCAGAGCACCGTTTAGGATATATTAGTATAGTTTTGGGCGGGAATTCCAGGATTTGGCGGCGATCGAGTCCCTATATAAGGCGGATCAACAGCCAAATCTGGACAGAACAATCAGTGAAATAAGAGCAGAACAGTCAGTGATATAATAAAGAGACAGTCAAGTGAATTCAAGTGAAGTTAAAGTCAGTGCCGCAATTTAAAGGCGTTTTCGGGTAATCCAAGTAAAACAGACAGTCGCAAAGGACGGAAAATAAGTGATAATTAATTAGTAGCGCACTGGGTGAGACCGTGTCGGAGTTGATACGTTTTTCGTGAACGAGCCACGCCAAGATTTCTGCTACCAGGATTTTATATCTGGGTGAGCATATCGCCCTAAAAGGTCGGATTAACGTAGAATTTGTTAAATTACAAATTGTTAGCTAGTGTTTTGTGGTACTTGACGGCAAAAAGGCGGATAATATAATTTTAAATCACAAAGTAAATTGTGTCTTATTTAAAATATTGAAAGTTTCAGCAAAATATAAATTTTTTTGTGACGTCTAGCCTGGGCATAGCTGAGCTATCCCAGCCGTTGTTCTGGACAAACCAGAGGTCGTTATAAGATATGTACTGTTAAATTAAAGCCAAAATCTTAAGTTGCTTGGCACATAGAGGTCGTAGAGCTTCAAGTATCCATGAAACTGCGGCAAATGCTTCAATGCTTCAATGCTTAATACGTCGAACTTTGCACGTGCATCAAAATTACCAAATTTAAAATTACCAGAGTTTTCAGGTAAACTTACTGAATGGACTAGCTGGTATAATACATTCGTCACATTGGTAGATTCTGATAGTGACGTGGGTGAACTATCAAAATTCATTCATTTAAGGTCGTGTCACTTAGTACGATTAAGTGCTTAGAATTGTCAGCAGTAAATTATAGAAAATCTTTACAACTGCTTAAAGATCGATTTGAAAATAAAACAATTATTCTTCAGTCTCATATAACCGAATTGTTTAGTGTTCGAAAACTAAACTCCTCAGAGACAGATTCATTAAGGGTTTTAGTAGATACAGTAAACTCTCAACTTGAGGCACTTAAGTCCTTGGGTAATGACAAAGATATTTTAGATGCTTTTGTTTTTCACCTGATCCGTAGTAAGCTAGATGGCGACACATTAGACAAGTGGGAAAATGCTTATGATTGTTCTAAGCTGCCTTCTTGGGATTTACTGTCTCAATTTCTTATTATCAGAGGAATCAACCTAGCTAACAGAGAGGTTAGAAAAGAGACTGCAACCCGTCATATTACTAAAAGCAATTTAAAAAGATCTGTTTTGTCAGCAGCAGTGGCAAATACTGGCGGCAATGCATGTTTTAGCTGCTCTGGTGCACATCAATTAAATGTGTGTCCGAAATTTAAAGCGTTTTCTCCAATGCAAAGATATCATGAGGTAAAAAGACATGGCTTATGTGTGCTATGCTTTAGCAAGCGCCTTTCAACAAAGGATTGTGACGCTCAACATTGCTCCACTTGTAATAAACGTCATCATGAAATGTTGCATAGAGAAGTCGTTGATACAGGGTCATGTAATAAGTCCACTAAATCTATCGAAGTTGCTCAAGGTACGCTACATAGTACACTTTTAGCAAATCAGTCGTCAAGTCTTTTAGCCACAGCAGAAGTGCTTGTTAAGGGCTCGGATGGAAACTTCTATCAATATAGATGTGTTCTTGACTCAGGCAGTCAACTTAATTTCGTGACAGCATGATTGGCGTCCCAATTGGGGTTACAGATAAGAAATGAAAGATGCCCTCTTAGTGGAATAGGTAATTTCAAATCGGAAATGGTAGGTGAGGTCGAAGCTACATTTAAATCAAGAGCAAAAAGATTTATGACTACTGATAAATTTGGTATATTGCCAGAAATTACTGCCTATAATCCTTCAACTACTGCAGTTGTAACCGATTTTCATATACCAAGAAAAATAAAGCTTGCGGACCCATCGTATGACTCCGCTGACCCGATTGATATGTTGCTTGGAGTTACTTTATTCTTCAATCTTATAGTAGCTGGTCAAATTAGGTTAGGCCTTAAACGTCCATTGCTTCAGAAAACTCTACTGGGCTGGATAGTAGTTGATGAATGTTTGCCAACAGAAAGAGTATCATTAATGGCAAATCAATTTGAGCAAAGGCATCCCAATACGGATAATGATAAGGAGTTACATACCGTAGTGCAAATGTTTTGGGCATGTGAGGAGATTTCACAGCCATTGTGCAAGTACACAGAGGCTGAACGACAATGCGAGGAAATGTTTATCGCAACTTTAAAGCGAATCGTTTCGTAGTCAGCCTTCCCTTTATAACTCTTAAAATAGAATTGGGAGTAACTTACGATATAGCTATTAAAAGATTTTTAAATTTAGAGCGAAAATTAAAGCGCTGTCCATCGCTTAGAGACAGTTATACGCAATTTATAGACGAATATCAAAATCTAGGACATTTAGAAGAATTGAATGCTACTCAGAGATCTGAAGTTAAATATTTTATGCCGCATCATCCGGTAATACGGCCGGAGAATCTAACAACGAAACTTCGTGTAGTTTTCGACGCCTCGTGTAAATCGAGTAATGGGGTATCGCTCAATGATACCAAGCTTGTGGGCCCAACTTTACAGCCAGACCTTTTTGATACGCTGATTAGATTTCGTTTCTATAAATAATGCATAACTGCAGATATTTCAAAAATGTATCGGCAAATTCTAGTTAGCGATGCCGACTGCAATTTCCAATGTTTTTTATTGCGACCAAATAATTCTGAGTCAATTAAAGTCCTACGTCTTAAAACTGTTACGTATGGTACAAGCTCAGCCCCGTATTTGGCGGTTCCCTGTTTGTGCTATTTAGCCGAAAACCATGCAGATCAATATCCTCTAGCAGCAGAGGCTGTTCAAAATAATATTAACATGGATGATATGCTCTGTGGAGCAGATTCCATTCAACATTTAGTTCAATTAAAACGAGAAGCTACTGAAGGCAGTCACGCTTTCCACCATCGTTTGGGCTGACATCCCAGCCTGATTTGTTTCCTTAGAGGATTCCAGCGCGAGGCGGTTTTGTTGCATTTTTTCTTGGGAACCATCCTATAGCATTTTAAGTCTGCTGCCAGGCACCTCTGGCCATGGCATTTGGAAATCCGGATACTGCTGCGCTGTTGCCTCAACTAGACCGTGCACTAACCCAAGCGTCGAGGGAGGACAAGAGCCTGACGCTGGTGCTTGAGCCAGCACGCAGTCTTCTTGGAGGCTTCAGCCAGAGGATTTGTATTTGAGCAGTAAGTGCCATCATGACGCCTTAGAGGAGCAGTTCGTTAGCGTTGTCTCTTTATTTTCTTTGTCGCTTTCTATTGGTTATATATGTAAGATTGATTATTGAATAAGGTTTATTATATTATATGAACGATCTTATTATACGTGACAATTAAATTAAATGGCAACGTTAAAAGTACGACTGCTGTTTACGACGGCACTTTGTGACTGCTTCTTTTCTCATCGCTCTTACTCATCGTTGAACTGAACTGCCAACTCGTCTCGCTGGGTCTACCGATATGACAACTGCCAACTCTACTTTATACATATATATCTAAAATGAAGTTTATAATCCTTGAGCCTTAATTCGTCTGTCTGAAGTGCCACTTTGTGCTCCCTTTCAGCCTTGCCTGCGCCATGAAGGGTATTCTGGAATTACCTACGAAGTCGTCGCTTCCTATAGAGAAGCCTAAATAGCTCAGGAGTTAACCGGTTGCCTACCTCATCGAACGGTGTTTTCTATATATCGACCAGAGCCTATCTTCATCTCTAAGTTGCATATATCCACCTTGGGTGGGTTTTGCAAAAGCGTATCCATATGGTGAGAAGTGTAATTTAGTATGAAGTGCCACTTTGAGCTCCCTTTCAGCCTTGCCTGCGCCATGAAGGGTATTCTGGAATTACCTACGAAGTCGTCGCTTCCTAGAGAGAAGCCTAAATAGCTCAGGAGTTAACCGGTTGCCTACCTCATCGAACGGTGTTTTCTATATATCGACCAGAGCCTATCTTCATCTCTAAGTTGCATATATCCACCTTGGGTGGGTTTTGCAAAAGCGTATCCATATGGTGAGAAGTGTAATTTAGTATCCACTTGGTTAATGTAATATGGTACGTATCGACTATGGATCTCGGAATCCGTTTGTACTTGACACAAAAAATTATAATTCCGTTGTTTCTCTTTAGGGATATACAGATTGTACAAAACCAGAGCAAGGACGCTTCTCTGTGGCACACCAACTTTCATTATCCTTTTCGCGGAAAGGGCATCAAGCAGGTTGAAAAACGAAACTGGGCGCAAGATTCAGACTCTGTCAAACAGTGGTTGACATCAACGAAGATTCCGCTGCAGCATTCCTTATCATTAAATACCTGTAATATTTGGATTGAGATTGAATGAACCTGCTCGATTGGGATATGTTCTTCCATATCCAGTCTCTTCCACCTTTATTTTAAGCTTTAGAGATTGTGGAAAGGTGACTGATTGGATGGTATGAATCAGGGTCCTTGTCTAATTTTGTAGGTTTGTGGGCTGTACTAGCTTATGGAACTTGTTAATGGGGTGGGAAGGCTGTTTTTGTTGGGTTGCTGCATGCCTTCTTCAGCCCGTAGAACCAAAATCGCTATCTGATAATTTTAACAGATGCCCGACCTACCACTCCGCCAGATTCCTACAACAACTTTAAAAACCTTACTTGATGAATCTTCTTCAGTCATCTCCCTCATAACCTTTGAAAGAAGCGCTATTTGAAAAATTTTCTGTCCTGTTCCTCTTGAAGATTTATTTTTATTATTTATTTTATTTAAAGCACAGCGAATTAGATGGATTGGTGACTTTATACAAATGTCAAATGAAAAAATTCAAAGGAAGGTGAATACACTACGTTCAATAGCCGGAAGAAAACGAGGTCCACTGAGAACGATGTGACTTGAATGACGTCGATGCAGACTTGATGATGAACATTTGCAATTGGAAAGATAAAGCGAAGAAAGATTGTTGATGAAGCCATAGTCCACCCCAAACTGAGAAGCTGAGAAGAAGGAAGTTAACTCCAATGCTTCAGTGCCATAAAGCAAAACAGGTGGAATGAGCTTCTTGTGCAGCGTTTGCTTGGTCCGCCGAGAGAGGTCTCTGCTTCTACATTGCCTACTGAGACTAAAGTAGCGTCGATCGACAAAAGTGCATCATGTCCGCGATGACATCCTTTTCGTAGTGAAGGTGATAAGTACTTGATAAAATCCAGCTGATCCAGTGATCAATTTGAATAAAAGAAAATCTTCAAGCCTTAGATCTATCCCAGAAACCGCTCAATTAAATCTACGATCCTCTTTTGAATATACGTTATAGCGATGTTGACGATGTTGCATTTTTTTTATTTTCCTGTTCTGTATAATCGTCTTTGGAAAATTCTTAATTATGTGAAGTCTGCCATAGTTCATTCTATAATTATCACTGTATCATCGTAGTCCGGTGGAAAAATTTGAACACCGTCCGTATACAGCTTCCGTAGAATGTAGCATCTCTCTTATTGAGGAAAAAATATTTTGTCTCATTTACTTCCGGACTTGGTCTGGCCGATTCATTCTCAATCGTCATGGCTCCTTGTCTCTTAAACCTCAAACGCTATTGAAAGGCTATTTCCTCTCGAGTACAATTATAATTCAATGGAGTTGAACATAACTTCGCATGAACATATAACTACTCGAATACCAAGTACCACGTTTATCCTTGTCCTCGCAGCGCTCAAATAGATCCTCTTTGTTGGGTTCTTGGCTTTTGCTGAGCTCGGCAAGTTGCTTCGTGGCACGGAGCAGGCCATCAAGATAGACGAAGCCGTTGGAGGTTCCAATAAAATTGAGCATGTGGTCAGCAAACAGAAGAATCAACATCAACATGTGAACCAGCAAAGCCACAGCTCCAACGAAAAGTTCATCATAGGCCAAGAGCAACGAGGCCGCCGGAGTTGGCCATTCCAATATTATTTTTTAGAATGCACTCGCTCTTCAGACAACTGACGGAATATATAACTGATCGATGAACAGCTGGTGAAGGTGAAGCTGAGGATTGCTATGTATTTTCAAAACATCGGTACAGTCAAAATTAGGAATGTCCAGGATAAAGCACTCGTCACCTAGTCCTTGGATTTTGAAATGAGATTTGAAATATGCCTAGCATTTTTATAGCTGTTTGCAGTGTCCTCCGATGTCCAGCTTTTGGGCAACTGCGCCCACAAGCGAAGCGTTCACAGATTAGCCTGATAGAATGCAAATACCAATTTACTTTCAGCTGAACCCGCATGTACAAGGCACAGAGCACGCCCAATGATTTGGAACAAAGGATGGAACTATCGGAAAAAATAATAAAAGGCGCATAAAAAAATAAGTCTAGCACGATTACAAGAAATTCTATCTCGTTGGCTATGTTGTTTAAGACGAGTTTCAGGATTTCTCTTTTCCTTTTAGATGTCGATGACTGCGTCTTAATTGTATTCCATAGTGATAATTGCGGCTTCAAATCTTGGTACCATTTGCGCGCTTTTGAACCATTTTCGATCTTAGCCTGCAATTAACTGAAAATTTAATTAAAGCACCACAGTTTCAGGAAAAATCCATAGCTTTACTTTGAAGCTTTGAAAAGATCCTCGAAAACTATGAAAAATTGTTTAAATTTCCTAGTTGTCCAATCTACAAAGATATAAATATTAATGTTGAAACAGTTCCCTTTATATTCCTTACCTTAAGGTAAGTTCTCACCAAAAAAGTAGATGGATCCAAATCCATCCATGTTCCATATCATTGGGCGAGCTCTGGAGATACTGTGCCTTGTACATGCGGGTTTAGGCTTTGGTTCAGCAGCAAGTTGATTTATATTTGCCTTCCACCAGGCTTATCTGTGAACGCTTCAATAGTCTGGCGCAGTTGCCCAAAAACTGGACTACGGAGAACACTGCAAACAGCTGCAAATATCCTAGGCATATTTCGAATCTCATTTCAACATCCAAGAACTTGGTGACGAATGCGTTATCCTGGACATTTCAAACGTTGACTGTACCGATATTCCGAAAATACGTAGCCATCCATCAGCTTCACCTTCACCAGCTGCCATCGATCAGTTATATCGATATATTCCGTAAGTTGTCCGAAGAGCGACTGCATTCCAAAAAATAATATTGGAATGGCCAGGTCCACCGGTCTCGTTGCTCTTGGCCACGATGAGCTTTTCGTTCGAGCTGTGGCCTTGCTGGTCCACATGCTGATGAGGATTCTTCTGATTGCTCACCACATTCGCAATTTTATTGGAACTTCCAACGGCCTCGTCTATCTTGATGGCATGCTCTGAGCCACGAAGCAACTTGCCGAGCTCAACAAAAGCCAAACACGCAACAGAGAGGATCTAATTGAGCTCCGCAAGGACAAGGATAAACGAGGTACTGGGTATTTGAGTAGTTATCTTCATGCGAAATTATGTTCAACTCCATTGAAATATAATTGAACTCGAGGAAAAAGCCTTTCGATAGCGTTTAGGTTTAAGAGACAAGGACCCATGACGATTGAGAATGAATCGGCCAGACCAAGTCCGGAAGTAAATGAGACGAAATATTTTTTCCTCAATAAGAGAGATGCTACATTCTACGGAAGCTGTATACGGACGGTGTTCAAAATTTTATACCGGACTATGATGATAATGCTTTGAATATTGCGGAGTATTAGACAAATAATGAACCAGTGATACTAATATGGCAGACTTCCCATAATTAAGAATTTTCCAAAGACGATTATAAAGAACAGGAAAATAAAAAAAATGCAACATCGTCAACGTCGCTATAACGTAGATTTAAAAGAGGATCGTAGTCTCAGTGGTCAATGTAGAAGCAGAGACCTCTCTTGGCGGACCAAGCAAACGCTGCACAAGAAGCTCATTCCACCCGTTTTGCTTTATGGCACTGAAGCATTGGAGTTAACTTCCTTCTTCTTAGCTTCTCAGTTTGGGGTGGACTATGGCTTCATCAACAATCTTTCTTCGCTTTATCTTTCCAATTGCGAATATTCATCTTCAAGTCTGCCATCGACGTCATTCAATCACTTCTTTCTCAGTCGATCTCGCTTTCTTCCTTCCTTCTTCTAGCTATTGAACGTAGTGTAAACACCTTCCTTTGAATTTGTCATTTGTATTATGTCACCAATCCATATAATCCACTGCGCTTTAAATATTGTTTTCAATTCCGTTGTAAAGAATCCGATACGTGCCATCTCCAATTCAGACAGGACCGACAATTTTTTTTTTTAATTTTGAAGAAAATAAAAATTTTATTTCGAATTATTATGAACGAATTTTGATGAGAACCTTTCTGTTCGACTGCTCCGAATATAATGAAAAAATAAATTTTCCTTTCCATCATGTAACTTCTGACAGGAAAACAAAGCCTACTATTTTTTTTTTTTGTTTAGAAAACACTTTTTGACAAATATCTTAATTTATTTAAACACTTTTTTTATGAGAACCTTACTGTTCGACTGCTCCGAATATAATGAAAAAATAAATTCTTTTTTCCATGGTGTTACTTTAATGACAAGAAAGCTAAGCCTACGTTTTTTTTTTTTTTGTTTAGCAAAACACTTCAGTCTAAATAGTGTGACCAAGTTAGAGCAAATATATTTAGCTAAAGTAAATAAATTAAAAATATTTGTCTCTCAGGAAGCTGTTGGCAAAAAGAAAAAATAGATTAAGTGAATCTTCGAAAACTTATGGTAACTCTACAAATGAACTTATCGATAGCTGGCCAGCTGTTCTATACAAATGGTTATCGATAGTACTCGAAATGTAAACGATTCGAAGTCAGTCGAAATCTAGAACACCATTTGTTGGAATGCACTCGTTATGACTTTAATAAACAGGTTGAAATCTAGAACAAGCTTAATTATGTTGAAGTCACGAATATCCTACAACATGCTATAAGGACTTAAAAATAGGCTAGACTTATGGCTATAGGCTATTTACAATTTTTATAAGATATTCCATTTTCAAATATGCTAGATCTAGCCTGAAAAAGGCTAAACTGGTAACACTGCTTGCAAGCAGTTGATATTACCAGGCGAACAGAAATGCAAAAAATGCAGAAAGCAACTTTAAATTAGCAACTAAAAGTATGCTAAAAAATTTCCGACTAAAAGTATGCTGCATAATTTTGGCATAAGCCATTTTTTTTAAAGTGTGGCCACTCTAAGTTACATTTTTAGATACATTTATCTGCAGCCTCTTGCTTATCTTTTCTGTTCGCCTGGTAGTTGAAATCTGTTCAGAGTCAAAATGTAGGGGAAATCGATTCAAATTTTTTTTTGCCAAATTTGAATTTGAATTTGAGCAACACTTTCAGGCGGTTCAATAGGTTATTTAAGAACAAAAAGTTTTTTTCCATACATTCCTCCACATAGAATATTTGCAATATTTTTTAGAGGCCATCTAAAAAAAACCCTATTTTTGTTTATTTTTATTTAAGAAATAAAAATTATAATAAAATATTGTTATTTACAATTTCAGTTTGTTTGTTTTTATTATTTGATAAATTTATTTAGTTTAGTTAGTTTAACAATTTGCTTTATTTTTATAATTTGTGTTTTGCTTAAAGACAGCCATAAAAAACTACAGAGTTAGATCTAAAAATTTGATAAACTTAGATTTTTGTTATTGGATAACATTTTTTGAAACCAGGAGACGGAAATAATAATATTCTGTTTTGAAAATACAAAAAATTGTTTTGTAAAAGGTATGTATGTATGCAAATTAATATTTCATATATTTTTATGTTGGTTTTTATCTTTAGTTAATATATTAATCTTTGAGTTGGTTTTGTTTGGAGTGCAGCTTGAGAATAAGCTTATCTTTTTATCTATTACGTTTATTGAGACTTCGTTAACTCGCACATGCGGAGCAATTCGGAGTTCCTCGAAGAAATTGGAATACCAGCTCAAAATAAATGTAACTATAGTTTCGCTGCTCATGCGTATTAGGCCTCTTTGGAAACTTGGATCCGAAAGAATAGGTTTAAGTATTATAGACTGGGAGAATTCAATATATTACTGCTTTGTGGTTGCCTAAAAAGAGAAATTCCTGGTGTTTAGAAAACAAGCTAAAATTAATCCAAACTCAGCTTCTTTTTTTTGTTGCTTTCCAGGTTCTTGTGTCCGAAACATTTTTCAATGCAGATCCAGTCATGACCCGTCTGGATATCTAGATTTCAAAATTAGAAAACTGCAAATCATAAAAATATTTATAGTTATAAAAATTTCATAAAATAAATAAACATTATTTAGCAATGCTGACTGCTTCGCACCTTCTTAAACTAAAAAGTTTCCGGAATTCGATATTCGTTGTGTGGTGCATGATGAATACGTTCAAGAGGGACAAACGGTCAATAAGGAGTATTATGTGACTGTTTTGTGGCGTTTGCGTGAACGGGTCCGTCGTATTCGGCCGGAATTGTGGGCAGACAATTCGTGGATTTTGCACGACGCTAACGCGCCATCTCATCGAGTCACGATTGTGAACGCATTTAAGGGAAAACACTCGACAAATACCATCGACCAGGCACCGTACAGCCCAGCTCTGCCTCCGTGTGACTTTTCTGCTGCCTCTTCAAGTGAGGAATGCCAGGGTTTTCCGAGATTCAGTCTTGATGCGCATAAGGCGGGGTAGCGGAAGATGAGATGCCCCAGAGAATCTTTAGCCTCTGTCTCCCTACGCTTCAGGCAGTCTGAGTCTCGAAGGACTGCAGAACCGCGCCACAATTTCCCATCGCGTACCGTTGTGGCAGTAGATGTAGAACTGTCCTGGACTGCTCCAACCAGTACAGAGGTTTGATCGCTGGCGACAACAAGAGTGTTATTATTCCCCCGTTCACGCCAATGGTAGCAGCCACGCTTTCCACCAACGTTTGGGCTGACATCCCAGCCTGATTTGTTTTCTAGAGGACTCCAGCGCGAGGCGGTTTTGTTGCATTTTGTTCTTGGGAACCATCCTATAGCATTTTAAGTCTGCTGCCAGGCACCTCTGGCCATGGCATTTGGAAATCCGGATACTGCTGCGCTGTTGCCTCAACTAGACCGTGCACTAACCCAAGCGTCGAGGGAGGACAAGTGCCTGACGCTGGGGCTTGAGCCAGCACGCAGTCTTCTTGGAGGCTTCAGCCAGAGGATTTGTATTTGAGCAGTAAGTGCCATCATGACGCCTTAGAGGAGCAGTTCGTTAGCGTTGTCTTTTTATGTTTTTTGTCGCTTTCTATTGGTTATATATGTAAGATTGATTATTGAATAAGGTTTATTATATTATATGAACGATCTTATTATATGTGACAATTAAACGTTAAAAGTACGACTGCTGTTTAAGACGGCACTTTGTGACTGCTTCTATTCTCATCGCTCTTACTCATCGTTGAACTGAACTTTCAACTCGTCTCGCTTGGTCTATCGATATGCCAACTGCCAACTCTACTTTTTACATATATATCCAATATGAAGTTCATAATCCTGGAGCCTCTATTCGTCTGTCTGAAGTGTCACTTTGAGCTCCATTTCAGCCTTGCCTGCGCCATGAAGGGTATTCTGGAATTACCTACGAAGTCGTCGCTTCCTAGAGAGAACCGAAAATAGCTCAGGAGTTAACCGGTTGCCTACCTCATTCAACGGTGTTTTCTATATATCGACTAGAGCCTATCTTCATCTCTAAGTTGCATATATCCACCTTGGGTGGGTTGTGCAAAAGCGTATCCATATGGTGAGAAGTGTAATTTTGTATCCATTTGGTTAATGTAATATGGTACGTATCGAGGTCTACCCTAAACCTCTGATCTTTGGATCTCGGAATCCATTTGTATTTGACACAAAAAATTATAATTCCGTTGTTTCTCTATAGGGATATACAGATTGTACAAAACTAGAGCAAGGACGCTTATCAGTGGCACACCAACTATCATTAGCCTTTTCGCGGAAAGAGCTTCAAGCTGGTTGAAAAACGGAGCTGGGAGCAGGATTCAGACTCTGTCAAACAATGGTTGACATCAACGAAGATTCCGATGCAGCATTCCTTATAATTAAATACCTGTAATATTTGGATTGAGATTGAATGAACCTGCTCGATTGGGATATGTTCTTCCATGTCCAGCCTCTTCCACCTTCATTTTAAGCTTTATGAATCAGGGTCCTTGCCTAATTTTCTGGGTTTGCGGGCTATACTAGCTTATGGAACTTGTTATTGGGGTGGGAAGGCTGTTTTTGTTGGCTGTTTTTTGCCTTCTCCAGCCCGTAGAACCAAAATCGCTATCTGATATTTTTAACAGATGCCCGACCTACCACTTCGCCAAATTCCTACAACAACTTTAAAAACCTTACTTGATGAAGCTTCTTCAGTCTTACGAACAACATGACCGAGCCAACGGATCTGCTGAAAGTTTATTCGCTTGACTATATCAATATCGCCGTTGAAGTCATATAGTTTGTTATTCCTAAGTCATCAAGGAAGGAAAGATGTGACGCAAAAAGGGTCTAGAGCTACTAGCAGTACTTTCCTCTCGAAAAGCCCAAGCATATTTGCATCATACAGAGTCATCTCCCTCATAACCTTTGAAAGAAGCGCTATTAGAAAAATTTTCTGTCCTGTTCCTCTTGAAAATTGATTTTTATTATTTATTTTATTTAAAGCACAGCGAATTAGATGGATTGGTGACTTTATACAAATGACAAATGGGGGAAATTCAAAGAAAGGTGATTACACTACGTTCAATAGCTGGAAGATAACGAGGTCGACTGAGAAAGAAGTGACTTGAATGACGTCGATGGCAGACTTGATGATGAACATTTGCAATTGGAAAGATAAAGCGAAGAAAGATTGTTGATGAAGCCATAGTCCACCCCAAACTGAGAAGCTGAGAAGAAGGAAGTTAACTCCAATGCTTCAGCGCCATAAAGCAAAACAGGCGGAATGAGCTTCTTGTGCAGCGTTTGCTTGGTCCGCCAAGAGAGGTCTCTGCTTCTACATTGCCTACTGAGACTAAAGAAGCGTCCTTTTCGTAGTGAAGGTGATAAGTACTTGATAAAATCCAGCTGATCCAGTGATCAATTTGAATAAAGGAACATCTTCAAGCCTTAGATCCATCTCAGAAACCGCTCAATTAAATCTACGATCCTCTTTTGAATCTACGTTATAGCGATGTTGACGATGTTGCATTTTTTGTATTGACCTGTTCTGTATAATCGTCTTTGGAAAATTCTTAATTATGTGAAGTCTGCCATAGTTCATTCACTGGTTCATTATTTGTCTAATCCTCCGCAATATTCAAAGCATTATCATCATAGTCCGGTGGAAAAATTTGTACACCGTCCGTATACAGCTTCCGTAGAATGTAGCATCTCTCTTATTGAGGAAAAAATATTTCGTCTTATTTACTTCCGGACTTGGTCTGGCCGATTCATTCTCAATCGTCATGGCTCCTTGTCTCTTAAACCTCAAACGCTATTTTTGCCTCTAAGCTTGGGAAAATTTGAACTGCATAAATGGCGTAGCAATTGCGCTAACGTCTTTAATTATTTAAACGTTATATAGCCGTTGGCTCTTAAAACTTCTGAAACTGTTAAAACCCTTGGTATTTATTGGATGGCAGATTCAGATGTTTTTCTGTTTTTGATCCGTTAGGGTTTTTAAGCCCTCTTGTAATTTTAGGAAAAATATTTATGCTAGAGCTATGGATATTGAACCAAGAATGGGATGCAGAGTTACCTTTAAGCTATGCTGCTCATTGGGAAAAATATAGAAAGGAATTAACTCTAGTAAAAGAATGCTCTCTGCCTCGGTCAGTAGTCCCTATGGAAAATTCAGTCAATACACTAGAGCTTTGTGGTTTATCAGACGCATCTTGTAGGGCTTATGGAGCCGTAATATGCGCTCGAGTGATTTGTAATGAAGGTACTATTACCGTGCGGCTTGTGACGGCTAAGTCTAAAGTAGCTCCAGTAAGAGTTGCCTCACTGCCACGTTTAGAGTTGCAAGGGGCATGTCTGTTAGCACGACTTATGGCAAAAGTTATTTCATGCATCCATATAAAAGTCTCTCAGACACGATATTTTACAGATTCAACAATCGTTCTTAATTGGATATCCCCTCATGCCAGCCGATGGTGCACCTTTGTAGGTAATAGAGTCGCTCAGATCCAAGAACTAAGCAAAGCAATATAAGCAATATAGACAATTGGTTCAAAGTTGAATCTAAACTTAACCCAGCAGACATTGTATCCAGAGGTTTATGTACAACGGAATTAAAAAATTCATGCTTTTGATGGAATGGTCCTAACTTTTTAAAAACTCCTTTTTGCCAGTGGCCAACAATGAGTTGGCAAGGCTCTGAGAATTTGCCAGAGCAACGTAACTCAAAATTTAGCTTAATTGCAAATAAAGAATCCCAATTTACGGATATAAGTGGCCAATGTAAATTCTCGAATGACTTTTTAAAACTTCAAAGAGTATTTAGCTATATATCGTTGGCGTAGCTCTTTAGCAAAAATTAATTTAAAATCCACAAATGCTTTAACGGTAGCTGAACTCAAAGGTGGTTTACGTTATATTATTTTTAATTTGCAAAATTTAAAATTCCCGCAGGAAAAATATTAAACTTAATGCTGGGTTATAAATTAAAACTGCAAAGATTCAAATATTGAATCCATTTATAGATCAGGAGCATAGTGTTCCAATTATCAGTGTAGGTGGAAGATTGGGTAAAGCTAATGTACCATTTGAGGTAAGGCATCCGATTTTGATGCCATATGATCATTCGGTTGTAAGTGCGTTATTTGAATACACGCATCGAATTAATATGCATGCCGGAGCGCAATCATTGTGCGCTTTCGTGCGTCAGAAATACTGGGTTATTAATTGCAGAAAATTGGCTCGCAAGACGGTTCGGATCTGTGTGGCATGCTTCCGACAACGTCCCAAATTAGCAACGCAAATAATGGGAACACTGCCAGAAACCAGAGTTCAACAAGGTGTTTTTCCATTTGAGAGAGTTGGTCTGGACTTCGCTGGACCGTTTTGGATGCATTTCAACCTTCGAGGACGCAAACCAGTCAAGGTCTACCTTTGCGTATTTGTATGCTTTCTAACAAAGGCATGCCATTTGGAGCTCGTATCTGACTTAAGCACAAATGCATTTATTGCCGCTTTAAAACGCTTCTTTGCCAGACGTGGACTAAGCACTGACCTTTTCTGCGATAATGCCACTAACTTTGTGGGCGCAGCACGTCAGTTGCAACAGACAGCAGATGTTTTTATAGAAGAAAGCAGCAAACTACAGATCTTGGATCTCTGTAGCCAAAAGGGTGTAAATTTTCATTTTATACCTACTCGCTCACCTTACTTTGGAGGGTTGTGGGAGAGTGCTGTTAAAATTGCCTAACAACTGCTTGTTCGGTGCTTAAATGGAGTGGCACTCAACTATGAGGAACTTTCAACGGCCATCACACAAGCAGAAGCTGTAATGAATTTGCGGCCACACTATTAAAGCCTTGACGCCAGGCCATTTCCTAGTTGGTCGACCACTCAATGCCCGGTCCGAGTACTGCGTCGATGCGACACTGACGCTATCAATTACTAATCGTTGGAAAAGAATACTGACTATCCATCATGCCTTTGGCAGCGATGGTCCTACGAATATTTGACTCTTTTACAGGAACGCACCAAATGGAAGTCAATATGCAACAACCTTCAACCAGGAACCATGGTGCTCATAGCTGAAGACAACATGCCGCCAGGACAATGGGTGCTAGGTCGAGTGCACGAAGTTCATCCTGGATCTGACAAAGTGGTCCATGTCGTTACAATTGAATCGGTCATTTCAAAAACCTCATAAGTCACATTTTTTTGCAACATGCTTTTTTTGCTGAAAATGGTTCCTTAAAGGGAGATACGTATTCTGGGTAAAAACTATATAAATCAATACAGTCCTTTCTCTTCAAATAATACCGTGAAAAATACGTTCATTGCAAAAACAACGTAAGTCAGTGACTTATGACTAAGTTTGAGGCTTAAAATTGAATCGGTCCTTCTAAAAGCCTCATAAGTTACTAAATTAGAATTTTTCGGGAATCAATAAAAACTGTTTCATACACAAACAAATGAGTTTTAATGGACTTTTTTATGCTTAATTTAGTATTTGAGTGATAGAAAATTTAAATTTAAATAGCCTTAATAGATTTTTTGGTTAAAAATTATACCACTAATCCTATTTCTTGCTAAAACAACATAAGTCCCAAATAGTTTTTCGGGTTTTTTTCATTATTTTCATTAATAAACGGTTAAGGTTATTCACAATTTAAAAATTATATCACTCAAATACTAAATTAAGCATAAAAAAGTCCATTAAAACTCATTTGTTTGTGTATGAAACAGTTTTTATTGATTCCTGAAAAATTCTAATTTAGGGACTTATGAGGTTTTTGAAATGACCGATTCAATTATAGATTACATTTTTTTCTAAAGACGTGATTTATGATGTTGATTTTTTTTTAAATTTAGTTTAAGCTGTTTCCTTTCTTTTCCTAACGCGGCTTAGCTACATTTTTTTAATATAATTTTTTTAATTTTTTGTGAAGATTTCGAAAATATTTTTTCCCCACGTAATCCCTTTTAAACTACTTTGTAATATTTAATAAAAATTCGAAAAATTTTCTTTTCTATTTTTGGCCCGATTTATTTGCATTTTTTTAATATCTTAAATTTTTTTTATTCATTTATTTAGATCTAACTTAGAGTTAAAATTATATGCTTCAACTCGATCTTTAAATTTAATTTAAAAATCGATATATATTTTTTTTAAATGTTCCATAAAGATTATCAAAATCTTTTTATTTTATCGTGATTTATCTAATCTATTTTAAAGCTTTTCTTTTAACTTTTGCCATATTTTCTTTTCTTAACGCGTTACAATTTTTATAAAATTTTTTTCAATTCAGGTTCGTCTATTAAAGTGATTTCTTATACTTAGTAGTTTTTCGTAAGTTCCTTTCCAATTTTTTGTGCGTTGTGTTCGATTTCGCGCTGCTCCATACGAAGTAAATAATCTTTGAAACTAAGTTGAGCATTGAACGGCTTGCAAAACAAAATTCTGTCATTAAATCTTTTTTATCTCCGAAATTAATGTTTGTATAACGATATTTGTCCCTAACTCAAAGCTTCGCCATTTATATATTTTATCAATCCATGCCGACAAGACACGAAAAGATTTATTGTCTTGAATATTAGACAATGTCTTAGGATGTTGCATTTACTAAAATCGTACCAAAATCGAATCGATCTACTTTGAAATATCTCGGCGGAGTTCTTCACAATCGTCGCTTAAAAAAAAATTATGCAAATGGCATCGTGTTTACGATTTTGTTAAATTGCGATACATCCAAAATCTTTCGTTGTCAAGCGCCATCAAGTCTACCGGTAAGGTTTTTTTATTACTATTTCTTATAATTTCTCCCACTGTGCAACATGGAATTTGATTAAAGCAAGGCACAAATGTAAAAATTTGGGAACCACTTAACTATGTCCATATCTAGTGCAGAGATAGCAGTAGAAATATATTTTTTACCATCTGCTGAATAGCTCTATTGGGGAAGTACTTTGGCCTAGCATTTTTGTATCAAAACAATATATCAATAAACACAAGTTAAGTAGTGGGATTTCATTAAGTTGTCTAGTTTGAAAGAATTTAAAGGCAACAGTTCCGAAAAGCCTAAGGAGCTTATTTTTGGTCAGCAAAAAGATAGTAGCCGTCCCATTTGATCAGTTAATTTTTTTTTCCCCCGTAAAAGGGTTCCTCAGAGAGAAGTGGGGCACTGCGACCAAAAGGTCTTTTGTACCATACGCTTAAGTTAAAGCAAAAGATTTTCCGCTTTCCGCATGAATAGTAGTGGGTCATTTGTTGGTATTGACCTAAGATGGAAGGGAGTAATCCGTTCATTTCCCATGTGACATGCTTTTGTCTTGATCATATCCAGTGGTTTGACAAGCACTTTTCGAGAGCATTTGTTCTAAATGGGAGTTTCAGTTGAGTCGTTTGTCTAGGACCACACCTAGATATTTGACCTGGTCTGAATTCTCCACCTTAGTGTTGTTTATAACAAGGCTGCATGTTGTATCTCTTCGTGAAGGGAACAATCACAACTTTTTGTGGGTTGATGCTAAGCCCTTCACTTTGACACCAGTTTAGGGCAAGTTAAAGAGCATTATCCATCATCTCTCTGATGGTGCTTTCGTATTTACCCGTCACTATGATAGCCAGGTCGTGTGACCAATGACTTTATAGCTAAGCCTTGTCAGCTTAGTTAAAAGTTCGTCGATTACGAGACTATAGCAGGGGAGATAACACAGCTCCTTGAACACAACCTTTTACAGCTCGTATGCTGATTGTTGTACCATCTAGAGATGCAGTTATATCCCTCTGTCGGAGCATGGATTCAATCCATGCGATCACATCAGTTAATTAACTAAAGCCCTCATATTATGATAATAATTTAAAAGTTGGCATAGTTTTTCTTTAGGAGCCAAGATCACGAGCGTCTGAAGACCCTAATATTAAATACGAAGTAATCAAATCACTCTTAATTTTTATAATAAGCTTGCCCCATATACATAGTAGCAGGTGTTTATAATTTTATAATTTACACAAAGCTATAACTGTATTTATTTATATATATATACATATGTGTTTGCATGTAAATAAGTATGTACTGTGGGCTTAGAGCAATCAAGTTTAGTAGTTCTTGATTGTTGCGTTCCCTTGGTATATGGCCTTGCTTTTGTTATTGCTCATGGCAGTGACGGACAGCTTTTTTTTGTTAGGGGAAACATATTTTACGAAAGTTGTGAAAAACCGAAAATGAACAGGAATAAGCAGGACATGGTACACATTAAGATCCACAGTTGAAATTTGGTTGAATTTTCCCCTGTTTGCGAAAATCGCCAATGTTTTTGATCAGTGGTACCAATTAGTAAGGGGTTGTAGTTGTCCGACTCTTTTATAGGCACACCTTTTTTATTCTTCTTAGGCTTTGCGGATCTCTCATAGGGCTATTTCTTTATCCGGGCTTCTTCTGATTTAGCCTGACGTGGGTTGGTAGATCGGTTGGATCTTTGATTCGATTAATCATTGCAATTCACGCTGGAATCCTATTTGTAAAGGAAGGTTAATTAGTTAGTTGGTCAACTCTCGACATGAGTTCTACTTGCCTAAATCTGATTCTGATGAGCAGCTTATTCCACTCTCCTTCACATCAAAGTTTGAAATCTTCCTCATTTGCCGTTAATTTCCTTTTCAAAGAAAGGGAATGTATTTGGAACTTCAGATTCACTATATATGACATATAAATTTAATTCGTTGGTTGGTCAACATGACATGATTTCTACAGGCTTTTTCTATAGCAGGCTACTTGCCCCATTGTTGCTCGCATTGTACTTTGAGCTCTTAATCGTTTAATTCACGGTGAAAATTCAATAAAACGGATATGCTTTTCGATTTAGGGACTTTCAATAGTTTCTGGCGTGCACAGCGTAATGACCTGGATAATGTTGCCAACATAGTGCTAAACCGTATATCCACCTCGTTTTTGTGGACATTGTGCACCAAGAACTTTCAACGCATGCATCCCGACGATTTGTTGACGCAATTGAAATATTCGAAATAAGGCGTTCACTGCGAGTTGGAAATCTATTATGCTGTTCATCTCAGGCTGGAGCATGATTACGAAGGACATAAGCAGCAACGAAAACCTAAGTGTTCACTCGGACTATATTATCGAGCGTGATTTGCAGACCGGGGTAGCTCAATGGGTTTGTGAGCATCTGTGGAGCGATACAAAACTTAAACGTACGCGCCTATGCAAATACACTGGACCTGAATAGGCATGCACTGATCCATCTTGATTCGCCAACTCCACTGCGTATTGCTCCAGGTTACGCCAGACTTCCGACTTAAGTGCTTGGCAAAAGCGTTTGGGTGCATCCGCAAGCAACAAAAGATGAAATGTTTTTTTTAAGATGGTATCATTCCACAGATGCTGACAAATCCATTGCGCTACCCTGGTCTGCATATCACGCTCGACAATATAGTCCTTGTGAACACTTAGGTTTTTGTTGCTGCTCACGTCCTTCGCAATCATGCACCAGCCAGAGAGGAAAGGCATAATAGACTTCCAAGTCGCAGTGAACGCCTAATTTCGAACATTCCAATATCGTCAGCAATTCGTCGGGATTCATGCGTTGAAAGTTTTACGAAATATTTTTTGAGCACACAAAAATTTTATTTTTTATTTTATTTTATTACTGAAATATTATTTTCGACTGCTCTAGTAAAGTAATTGTATGAGAATGACTAAACTGGAAGTATGAGCATAAACTAAACGTTTGAAAATAAACCAAAAGCATGCTTTATTCGATATAAAATTTTGTAAAGTGTTTTTATACTCTACCCAAGTTTGTGCAAACCTAAAATATGTCTAACATACAGTTGAAAGAGGCTGGAGACTGGACAAAGTTTCCTAAAGAATTTAAGGATGATGTGGCGCTTAAATTTGCTTTTCTAAGTATTTATATAGTAACAATATCTTATGGAAATGTTGGTATCTAACTTGTCTTTACATACCTATACCTTCAGCAACAGTCTGTCGACCTCTCTAAGTTCTTCTTATTAAATGTTTTTATCTAAATTCATAACCTCTACCTTAAATTTCATACCATGCCGTCACATACGATGGAATCGGTTGTATGACTTGCTCACAAAGCATCCAAGTCGTACAAACAATCGCAACGTGTACATCTTCGATAACAATGTTATCGACTGTCTTTTCATATTAAACCTGTGTGAAGGTACACGTCAAAATTGTGCTCCAATTAAATTTTTATTCACACAACAATTTTTTATTTTCTAGACTCAAGAAAATGTCGCGGCAGAGCTTGGAGAGCAACACCCTCTTACGTGGTTGTGATTTATTACTCGCGCCTTACTCCAGAGGAGCACAAAAAGGAGCCGCTGCATAAATCGTTGACAAGCATTCTGAGTGATCCAAGTTTCCAGTCAATTCAAATTATTGTGCACGGAGAAGTTTTTGACTGTAATCTAAGTTTATTGATTGGCAGCGGCCGCATTTTTTCGAAACTTCCGAAAAAAATAACATTACCCGCAGGGCGTTTTACTGCCGAAGGTTTCCGTGTTTTTTACAACTGCCTGGTAGGTGTCCAAAATTTAATATCCATTAATATTTAATGTTCTTGGTAATGTTGCGAACATAATGCTAAACCGTAAGTCCGTCCAAGTCATTTTTGTTGGCATTATGCACCAAGAACTTTTTATGCATAAAGTTGAAATCTTCGAAATTAGGCGTTCACTGCGAGCTGGAAGTCTATTATGCTGTTCATCTTTGGCTGGAGCATGATTACGTAGGACGTAAGCAGTACATGTCCATCCCTTTTAACGTAGTGCGTTATAAATTGATGCCAAAGCATGAGCTAGAGCCTTTATCGAAGGACGTAAAAAAGCTGCTCCCAGAGCTGACTTCAGTTTTATATCCACTGATCCTTAGAGCAGCTTTAAAACTAGACGCTGATGCTTGGAACCAAACTAGTTTCGAGGTTGATGAGTCCTCCTCTGGTGACCGTACTTGGATATGCGATCCACTTTGCAAGTATGCCGAAGACACTGGGAATCTGTCTATATTTGAATTTGTGGAATATTTAACTGTTGTGCTAAAAACTCGCCAGACTTTTATGAAACGCGTCGAATTTGTCGAATAGCAGAAGTCTAAGGTGGATATTACAAATAATGGGTATGTTTCGAAAAAAGGCAACTTTATTTTAGGTAATATTTTATTAAACCAGCTTTATTTTGCAGCACACCAGTGGAACCAGTAAAACCAATTCCGACAGAATAATACTATGCCCACACAATTTGGATAAGGTCTTAAAAAATTACATCGACCATTTAAAGTATTCATGCAGAATAAAACTATGAACAGTTGATCCCGCAACCTTTGTTGTTTTGCTTGAATCTAGTCATCTTGTATGTATCTTCTATTGTCATCCTCGTATAACAACAGCTATGGCCGATCCTTCATCATGGGATGCATCTGCGCTTATGTTCTTCTCCAGAAATTTATTTACAGTCTGGTTGCTACGACCCACGGCGAAATACTTGTGCTCATGGTAGTCCCCGGATGGTTAGGTAACAAATGGGTGGCCCGTTTTATCGTCATCGTAGCCACCGATTAAAAGGCTGAAAGGAGTATGGATGGGGTTGGTCAATGCGACCGGTTTGTTGTCGCTTCACGTTTGCAATGAGTCTGCAAGGGATTGCACAGGAGCTACAATTACCTAAGATTAAATAATGTGCAAAGAGCTTACTTTGTTACTTCCAACACGGTATAGGGGCCTCGGTTTATTTTATATATATTCGTGAAACAAGTGCGAAGTGCAGAATCAATGATTTTTTCGTATGCGTCTGGGTTAGATATTTCATAAGATGTCGCAATATTTTTATCCACTCAAATTTTTTTTATGAATATATCTGAATAATGTAATTTCAGAGATACTTAAAATACAATTACTCCTGTACCTCGGTTTACGTGGTAGATACATTCCTGACAAAACTGCGTAAATCGAACTAAACATTTTTATATGGAAAAACCGTGCTTAGCGAATCCGGCTATAAATAAGCCTTTTAAAATATTTATTGAACACAAAATATAGCTTTATACTGTTAATAAGACATAAAAGTATCATTTAAGTATTAAAAAAAACATAAAATTAGGTAAAACAAAAAATGTATTCCATTAAAAAAGAAAAATGTACTTCATTATATATAAAACAAAATTTGGAAAAAATTCCTATAAAGACGGCTCATCCCTATTTTTAAGCAAACCTAATAGCTATCAGTATCAAAGAATAGTCTTTTTTACGAAATTGTATTATATCTGACTCATCACTGGATCAAATCATCTTAGTAGATTCTGCATCTACAATTGTTGCATTTGTTTTAGTCATAGTTTGAAGAGATCTTTCTTTAAGAAAAAAGCTTTTATTGCTTATTTTTATTAGTCATATCTTTGTAGACTTCATTATATTATCATTAACATTACGTTGAAATTTAAGACCACGATCCAAAATAACATCACCTCGTTGAAAATGCTTTCCTAGTTTCTTCCCAATACAGGCCCCTCTGAACAAATTTAGCTGTGAATAAATTGCGTCAAATTATGGCTCCAAAAAACAGGACACGTTTTTTTTTAAAAGAAGGTTTTTATAAACTCTATAACAGATACGAAAAATGTATTCAAGTCGAAGGTGAGTATGTAGAAAAATAGTTTTAGAGTACTGCAGAAGTCCTACAACTTCACTTTATAAATATTTAAAATAATTATGGAACCAATAAAACAGATTCCATTTAAAAATGCATTTTATTTTTAGTGCCCTTTTGCATAAAAAAAAATACAAAATAAATCTATCAACTTCAAAGAAGTTGTGACGAATAATGAAAAGATGTAGCTATTTACCTGATAACTATTATATACTTCCGATATCGATGGGTAAATGGTGTTCCGTTGACACATAGTACGTTTTAATTCGTTCGTTTCAAGAAAATGATTTACCAATAACAAAATAATATAGCTTAACGAAAATTTATATATAATATAAATATATGTTTTTATTCAATCTTGCAACATGAATGAAACTTTTAGCAAACGTTGTTGAGTTCTAATCGTTTTCTGCGCCCAAATGTGCCAAGATTCTTATAAATGATAACAACAACGACCAGATCTAAGTAGCTTATCGTTTCATTCCATTCCGTTTCAACTCAAGTTATTGACAGCTCACAAGAAAAATTTTACTTTACTTTTGGCAGCCAGACGCGTCACATCGCTTTTACTTTTAAAAAATATTTAATAATTTATGTGAAAATGGATGGAAACGACAAAAGCCCCTATTCAGTCTTTAAGGCAGACAGGCGTATAAAACAGCTTGAATCTGCAGCGCAAACCGTGAATTCGGATTTCGTGGTGGTAAGTGCTACGCTTGATACATAATACATAGCACTTATGTACATAATTTTACATACTTTGGATGACACTTCTTCAGGTGGGCTACCGTGCCTCTGATTCAATAATTCTTGTGGCTGAAAAAATTGATTTAGCCGCCGAGCGCAGGTTTCCCAAAATCCAGAAAGTGGATACCAATATAGCGGCATCGTATGCAGGATCTAACTCAGATGCTCAAATTCTGATTGAATATGCAAAACGCACTTGTCAGACTAAAGCACTTTATGATAGAGACCCCATGAACGTGCTCGGAATAACGAAGTAAGTTCTTTGTATATTAAGATGTAATGCAATTGTAGCTCCTGTGCAATCCCTTGCAGACATCTCGCAACTTATAAGCCACAACATATCGCTCGCAGTGACCTTCGTCCATTTGCCGTTAGCCTTTTAATCGGAGGCTTTGATTATAACAGATCGGGCCACCTATTTGCTATCGAACCCTCCGGGAAATACTACGAGTGCAAGTATTTCGCCGTGGGTCGTAACAGCGAGACTGTGAATTTCTGTCTGGAGAAGAATGAGAACGCAGCACCATTTCAAGATGACGAATCGGCCATCACTCTTGTTGTACGCTCGCTGCTGCTGGCTAAGGTCAACAAAGGTCTTGAAGTTGGAGTGATGAAATTCAACAAATCGTTGAATTTTCTAGAAGCCGCAGCTGTAGATGAGATCATAAAGAAAGTAACTTACTTGAATTAAGAAGAAGAAGAGCAATTTTAACAGCAGCCCCCGAAATGAATTGTGGCAGGGAATTTTCTTGAGTGGTATTTTTGTTATAAGAGAGACCATATTTTAGAAGCTTAGGTGCCGGCTTAAGTTTTTTGATCATATTATGTCTAATTTTACATCTTCTACAGCTGGAAATATGATCATCATTAAACTTGATTAAAATAGAACTCATAAAATTAGCTACTCCACACACATCAGTATAAATGCTTTTCAAATATAAAATAAAATTTTATTTTTTAAACGGTGCACATTTTTGTTTTTTTTTTGTTTCGTACCTTTGAATTTTTTAAATTTATTGCCCATTGATTGTTTTTTTAAACACTGGCTTTACGTGATATTTTGTAAATGCTTACAACCTTATCGCAAGGCGTACCAAACGCAACTGAAATAAAATTTCCATGATCGGAGATTTTTCATTTAAACGAGAGCATAGTGCTCGACTGGAATCACGCCAACTCATAAAGCCACTATATTGGATCGGATTACACCGCCAATCGCCTGCCCGCACCAAGTCTCCAGACAAATTAGCAAAGCGTCCATTAATGTAACGTTCTCGCACTAGCATTCAACTTCAGCATAGCGCTACAACAATAAGTCCAGAGACAGCTACCAGCATGAACAACCAACCCAGATCTCTGGATCTGACGGCATTTAAAGAGGAACAAAAAGTTTGGTTAGAGAAACTTAATTCAACTACAAAGCCCAAGTGCGATCAACCGCGACTGAACTTTAGGACATGGAAACGCAAAGATACAAACGGCCGCGAAAAATGCTGAACCCAAGATTCAAAAAGAAAAAGCATCTAAGCTGGAGGACATTCAATCCGAATTTATGCTTAAGTTGCGCATGCTACGGTCACTCGGGTCACTAGGACATGAAAAAAAAAGCCCGGTGCCATGCGGAATTCGCTTAGTTTTTATGAGAAATTCTGCACTGAACGACCGGAATGTAGCCGCTTGTGCAACCTGAAACCATCTGCAAGTCATCTATATTTCAGGACGCTCTTGACTAGCTAGTTCTTTTATATGAAAAAACCTCAACTAAATGGGAAATAGATTATACCAGCACAAGCAACAACAACATAACCACAAATTTTAGCCATATTTTGTTTGGTGCACTGATCCAAACGCACATTTAATTAGGAAAATTATCAGAAATGCTTATTTTATGTATAAAATTTGAAAAATTCTTCAAACTTTTAGCCATCGCTTAGTATTTTCTCCACCAACTTAGCCACCTCAAAGGGTTCTAGGTGCTTCAACGGCTCATTATGTTTCATAACTCCAATTTGTAAAGAGCTGGTGACGTAAATCTTCGGTAGCGCGCGTATTACAGCCGCTATGGCTGATTGCTCATCATTAGATGCATCGGTGCTTAAATTCCTCTCCAGCCAAGCATTAACCTTCTCGCTGTAGCGACCCACAGCGTAATAATTGCGTTCATGGTATTCTCCGGTTGGTTCCGTCACAAAAAGGTGGCCCTTTTTGTCCTCATCATAGCCCCCTATTAAGAGGCTAAAAGGATATGGATTAGGTTGGTCACCGCTACCGGTTTGTGGACGCTTTATGTTTCGAATGAGTCTGTAAGAGATTGCAAAGGAGCTACGGTTATCTTTAATCAAATAATATGCAAAGAACTTACTTTGCTATATGCAACACTGTCATGGGGCCTCGGTTATTTTTTTGCTTCCTGAAACAAGCATGACGTGCAGAATCAAGGAGTTTTTCGAATGCGCCTAGTTTAGATCCGGCATAAGTTACTGTAATATTTGCGTCCAATTTACGGACTCTGGGCAATTCGGCCTTAAAGTCACAATCGTTATTTTTTTTTTTAATCACAAAGATGATACAATCAGCTGCACGGTAGCCCACCTGAAAAAATGGCCACAAATGTATGGATGTAAAAGTATGTCTATATGTGCTTTATATTTTGTATCAAGCGTAGCACTCACCACCAGGGAACCCAGCGCTGCGGGGTCAATCTGCAGTCAAGACTGATGAGGCGCTTCCATTGTTTTCTGCCATTTTTAATTAAATATTATTTATAACTAAAATCGATGTGACCCGACCGGCTGCCAAAAGTAAAGTAAAATTTTTCTCGTGAACTGTCAATAACTTGAGTTGAAACGGAATGGAATGAAACGATAAGCTACTTAGATTTGGTCGTTGCCGTTATAGTTGAAAATAATCTTGGTACGTTTGGGCTAAGAAAACGATTAGGTTTTATGAAACTGATAAATGACTGCAAACAGTCTCATTCATTTCGCAAAGACTATCCCTTTCAGTCACTTAATTCAGCACATAGAGATAAAACTCTGGAAACTTGTATATCAGCTAATTTTGGGTCGCTGATTATGAATTTTTAACAATTTCTAGTGTGAGGTCGCTCCCCTGGGCTCCTCGAGTTGTCCAATAAGTTGAACAATGGGACTGTAGGTACCATACTTTTTTGCTTCAAATGTATTTATTTCGGATAATCGGCTTTGAAATCAGTATTTATGATAAATTAGTAATATATTTTATGTGAGTTTACTTAAAATCAAGAAGGAAATAAAGAAACACAAGTTTTTGACAAATAAGGAAGGATTTGCTGTACTTAATGGCAGTTTGCAACAAAAAGTATTCGGTTTCTTTGGGTAACTGAATTCCAAGCATTTATCTTTTAATTTTTGGGATTTATAGAAAAGGATGAACTTCAGTTTCGGATAGCCTAAGCCATTGAGTACAGATACTTTTAGAGCTCTCGCAATGCTTATGCAATGGCCAGTTTTTTCCGTAATGCAAATGAATCTAATATATATCGTCTATTATATAGCCTCTGAATCTTTTCTGTATGTTATGCCGGGTCAATAAAATTCATAGTTATTCTGGCAATATGGAATACCATGATACTATATCATTTGATCCACAAAATTCGCGTATTGTATCTTCGTATCTTCTGACGATCCACCTCAATATACATTTTTAAGCCACTATTCCTTCTAATAACGTAATCGTTGTTTCAAATTCTAACACAATTTTAATCCAAATTTCACATTTACTTATAGTATACATAAAAGTGATACACGCCCCGTTTAAGTACAGCCTTTTTTTATAATGAATAAAAGCATTATATATCGATTGCTTTTAGCAGTTCCTGCTGCTTATAGCAATATCAATATTATTATCAAATTAAAAAATGTGTCCCATAGCTTTGTAACTAACACTAATCGACGATAAAATATCTGCAGAGATGAGTCTTATATTTTATGTTAGGGCATTAAAAAATTACCCTCCCATAGCTTGTGTTTTAAAGGCTATTTTAGTGAAAAACGTAATTTTTCAAAACACGTTTGCACATATGACTTCAAAAAATCTGTATCGATTCGACTTTTTCTAATTTTTTACTTTTTCGTAGAAGTAGAGTAGACTACCTTTCGAAAACGCCAACAAAAAATGGTAAGCTTTAGTAAAAGCCACAGGCGGAAGTGTGTGCCCGAATCCTCGAAAAACACAAAATTTTGTTGCCTTTTCCTTTAAATATCGCTATGTGTTTCAGAAAAGTATGAGACACTTCAAAAGTTACCTATTTTATGATCTATGTCAATAGAATAGACGCACTTAGAATCACTAATTTTTTGGAAAAGAATAACTTATTTCTAACTTAAAATTATAGTTAAAAGAAACGGGTGTTCTCATGAACGCGTCGATGAATTTAATATCTAATTTTTGCGTATGTTAGAGATTGTCAATTCGGAGCAAGATTGCATTTTGAATATTGAATAAATATTATAATTAAAAGATTATTATAGTTACCCAATCGTCACAGGAATACCTTAAAATAAAAAAATAAAACTATATTAAACAATTAATACGTGATGCATGTGATTAAAAAAAAAAAAAAATACATTCTTTTTCTTTAGAAATTTAGTTTAGTTTCGCAATTTAGCGGAGAATATTACGTAATACAAGAGATTGCATTTTGAATATTGAATAAATATTATAATTAAAAGATCATTATAGTTATCCAATTGTCACAGGAATACCTTTAAATAAAAAAATAACACTTTATTAAACAATTAATAAATGATGCATTTGATTAAAAAAAATTACAATCTTTTAGTTTACAAATTAAGTTTAGTTCCGCACGTAAATATAACAATTAAAATAAACTTATAATTACCCAATAATTGAATCGGTCATGTAATGGCTGTGCTCTCTTAAGGTGAAAGCAAAAATCGTTCGTTGGCTCGATGGGCGCACAGCAACATTCAAAGCCGATCGAGCAACAAAACGTGTTTAGCTTCATGTTGCTTTGCTTTGGTTTTCTGTTTGATTGTTGCAGCAACGTATGTACCTTATTGCAATGCAACTATGTATATATAATATGTAAGTTGCGTGATTTAGTTATTTCAAGGCAAATATTTTGTATAAAGTATAAGTTAAAAAATTTATTTATTTAAAAGAAAATATTTTTTATAAAATATAATAAAGAGGTAAAAAGTCAAAAAAATTTTTTTCTTCATATTTTATTATGTTATTCCGCCTACAAGCCATGCCAGTTGAGGTCATTTACCCATTACGACGGCAAGTTTTAGGGTTTTTTAATATTGCAACTTTTCAAAATAGTTGCTTTTTCAATTTTATATATATTATTATTATATTTTATTTATTTATTACTATTTTAATAAATTATGAAATTTAGAAAATTATACTATAACATTTAAAAAAAAAAAAAATATGTAAATGGTCCGAAGGGCTACGTTGCATAAAAAATTCTTAAAATTAATTTAATTATAGTATATAATAGTAATTATCTTAATTTCAATAAAAGTCAACCGTGCATATAAACCTTTGCTTGCTAGTATCATCTAACTCAGCAAAGGCGAGCAGCTGATATTCACACAAGAAGTAGTTGCAAGGCCAAGGTCAAGCTAGATGTTGGGAGGAACATCTACACAAACGCAGCCAAAATAAACCGCGGAACATTTTTGGTTTTTGAGCGGCCAATGCTGTATATGAGTGGTCGACAAAATATACATATGTATGCATTTTTTTGCGTTTGTATTGATTCTGAGCCGCAGTAATGTACGCACACATACATGCGTTTTGTATAGAACACACTATGTGTGAACCAAAAGCAAAAGTCTATTTTGTTTCGCCTACAAGTGACTTGAATTTGTGTGCGTTCAATGTGTGAGGACAGATCAGCAGAATGGCAGGTGGTCGATAAATTCTCTTTCTAATTTTTTCGAGTTTTATGCGTGTATTTGTTGGTGTTAGAGCAAACGCGATTGCAAAGTGTCATAGCAGGCACATATAGGAAAGGGTGTGAAATGCCCAAAAACTCAAAATTTGGCAAATTTGGCTGTGGCTGAAATTGTGATCATTGCCGACAGCCGAAAACGAAGCTAGAGCCGAGTTCGATTGCAACATGACGAGGTGCTGTTGGGCGGCTATTACTAGATTTTCCTTCTTCACTCTGCCCGCCCGCACCAACTATGGAGCGTTACACTTTTTAGCGTTTGCGTTTGTATCAGCGATCGGCAAAATATACACATACATGTGCATTTAACTTCTGCCTTTGTATTGAACATTCTGTGCGTGTACACGTACTGTGTGATAAGCGTGATAAGGCCGTATCGACCACTGTTCTATGTTGCTTTGTGCTGACGGCCTTGACCAACAAGCGCTGAACTAAGATGCAAATTTATTGTATTATTCAATCATCATTTTTCATTTTTTTCTTAATCTCTTTTTAAATTATCTTGTAATTTATGAAAAGAGCTCTAATCATTTTCTATGGCAATCGGAAAAAAATGCATTAAAATTAAAATTTTATTAACTGTTTTTTTTATGTTAATTTGCAATTTATTTTTTAAACAAAAATGAAAATAAAAAAATAAAATAAAAAATATTTTTTATATTTATTTTAAGCTGCATGCCAAATTTTTTGTTTACAATAATACAAATGCATAAAAACAAATAATTCAATGTTTGCATTCGAGATGAGCTGGAAATTATATCAACTAGGAGTTGGTGTGATTGCCGCATATATTTTTTCTAATTTTATTGAACAATTGTTATTTGATTAACAATTATTGGCAGTAAAATCATCTGTCAAGTAAAAATCGGTAACAAGTTGCTTGCAAGCGCTACTTTTATTCCATGTCGCCTACATGCGTGACACCGAAGCAAAAAGCCGCCGGCTAAACAATGGCTCATTTGCTTTTTCTTAAACTTAACTAAAAGCAGCGTATGAATAATAATATAATATTTTCTAAAACAAAAAAAATTATATAAAATTAAACAACTTGCTGCAATGCACATGCAAAAAAAAATAATTCTAAACACGCAAATTTAATATAAAATCATAAGGCCAAATTGAAAGAAATTCATAGTAGATTTTTATTATAAAGATATGTCAAAGCAAATGTATGCCGATCCATGCAGCAACATCTTGACATCAACAGCAACATCTTGACATCAACAGCAACATCTTGATATCAACAGCAACAGCAACATGTTGTGTTGCTATGCTTGCGCGCTCAGGCTGGTGAACGAATTCCAAGTGGTGCTTTCACCGTAAGAGAGAATTTTCGCCTCTGTCTATTTTATGCTCTTTGGGCTGTGCCATTGATTTTATTTTGTTTTGTACAAATTTCTCACAGCTATAATTTCTAGCAAGCTAGAAATTATCGCACCCGTTTTTTTTCTCGCAGCTATTATTGCTCTCTTGGGAGAAAATCTCGCATGCGAGAAAAAAATGAAAAATCTTTTTACTCTGCCGATTAGCTTTAGTCTGAGACTAAAAGCTCAATATGTCAGCAGGTCGAGCCCGATCGCTACCACCTTTAGGGCGTGGATTTCGGTGGGTCGGCAGCTATAAAAGAGCTGCTGCAGCCTGCTTCAGCCTCTTTTGCTGCATCCGATTCGAAACCGCCGCCAGTCGACGTAAACATTTTTTTTTTCTTTCTCTCGTTGCCACGTGCCAGGCATTTTTTTTTTTTTTGTTGTTACAAGACACAAAATTTAAATTTTTTTTTGTGCTACGGTTTAAAAAATATTTTTTTCTAATACTAGAAAAATTTTAACTTTCAATAAAAACCCGAAATTTATTAAACAATGAAATCAACAAAAAAACAATTTACAATTATACTCTATACATAGTGGAGTCGCAAATAAAAACCAAAAAAAAAAAAAATTAAAACTGTCTTAAACAAAATCATAAGCATATTACCTCTGTAATATCACAGCTGTCGAGACAGCTCTAACCAGCAAGCAACAACTAAAGCGCATAAAAGCTTTAAACAAAAAGAAAAAAATCGCATCTGAGGTCATTAACCTCGCTCGAACGGAGTAACTCAGCTTTAGTTAGATGCACTGCCGTCCCAGCTGGTCGAGAATTCCCGCCAACGAGCTTTAAGCTCGTACTGCCCTCCCAGCTTCCATCGAGACGAACCCAGTCCAAGCGCGATTTAAGAACGAGCGCAACGATGATCGTCGAGCGGGTGTCGGAATTGTAGTAGAATCGTAGTGATATAAGAAAAAAATAATAATTTGGCAAAACCGAAATTTAAAAAAAAAAAAAAGAAGAAATAAGTATAAAAATAGTGTTAAAAAAAAAACAGTGTATAAAAAAACCCATCATTGCGCCCTTGTGAGGGAAGAAAAAACCGTGGTCTCAAAAAAAAAAAAAAATAAATATATAACAAATATATATAGTATATCACTCCAATAATATCTCTATATAATATATAAAATTAAACAACTTGCTGCAATGCACATGCAAAAAAAAATAATTCTAAACACGTATATTTTTTTTAATATCTCTATATATATATATATACTAGCCGGCCTTCGGCACGCTCGCTCCGCTCGCTCGTCTAGAAACACGTTGACTATTTTCTAGATGAACTGCTAAATGGACAACGGTTGGGTGTCGTTCGTGAATTTGGAATGAGAAAATTCGCCATATTGCCTAGTTTCTGCTAATGCAACATCCTATTTCATATTGTGAAATTTCGTCATTCACATTGTCGGCTCTCACACCCAAAATCGCCATATCGCTTCCCTTATTGACGTATTTGCAGATATATTTTATTGATTTTACTGAGTTGCAATACTCGAGGTTAATGTGGGCTTTATACGTTTTTGATAATAATGGCGAAAATGGAACAACCCAACGATTGTCAATTTCAATTTCTTGTTTTTGCATTTTGATTGTGGTTGATCTGCCATTGTCTTCTGTTGATCTACGGCGATATAATGGGTATCCATCGTAGCCCGTAACAGTGTCCGAAGTCAATGCCCTTGGATATCTTTTGAAGCATTTGCCGTCGATCATGCATGGTGAAGTTGGGTTGAGCACACCATATGGTCCGTGGATCATATTCTTTGTGATAACCTTGAACAATTCTGGATCATTTGTTTGAACTGGGATTTCCGCCGATATCACATCATCAATTTCATGCGGTAGTATTTTCTGAGGTAATCCTCTCTTCTGCCATTCTACCGAATACATCCAGCAGCGAACCTCTCCGAATACACTGCTTTTGATAATAAGCAGGCCTGCTGTTTCATTGGGAAATTTCAGTGCTTGGCACTGGTCACATACCTTGTTCATTGTTCCAATTACAACAGATTGACGCGAGCTATAATCGGTCGTATTGTTATATTCGAATGCAGCTCTGTGCAGATTGGATGCATTGCGCATTTGCCTGAATGTTCTTTGGATTAAATTCTGTTCTGCATGGATTTCATCTGATTGATTCTGATAATCCCGATTTCGTCTCATTCTCATTCGAGCATGTATGAGCAAAATGTGATCTTGCTTCTCTTAATCGATTCAACTCATTCCTTTGTAAACGTTGTTCCTCAGCTTCAGCTGTTCTTCGGGATGATTGCAATTGGCGGCATTATGTGCAAATATTGATCTGATCATATGTATTTTAAACAGAAATCAAAACATAAATCGTTAATAATTTTTTTGTTTCCTCTCGACAAAAACTATTAACTAAAAAATATTAGTTAATCTGACAATGTACACAATGCCTACCTAAATTAAAAAAAAAAATTGTATTGGAAAATCAAATTGTCCTTTTTAGTATTTGCGTCGCAATTTTGTTATATTTTCTCAACCCTAAACAATCCTTGGACTTCCACGAACATTTCAAGACCAAAATTAGCCAAATCGGTTCAGCCGTTCGTGAGATCCTAAGCTTAGAACGAACATAACATTGTGACACGAGAATTTTATATATAAGATAATATATAGCTAATTGCCTCAACGCCAAGGCAAATATATATATACAGTGTGCCACAAAAGTCATACAGCAGGCGATTTTACACTTAAATGCGAATTCCTCCCAAATTGTTTAAATTTTCCAAAAACTAATGATGAGGTTTTCTTAAAAATATATTTTTAAACAATAAACAAAAAAAAAAACAATTCAATAACAATTAACAATAAAATTCTAAAAAAACTAAAAAATGGCAGTAATTCAGCGCCACAAAAGTCATGGTACACTTGGACGGTATACCGAATTTACGTTGTTGCAGCTGGTTTGCTTAGGTTTTTGTAACGGGACTTTTTTGTATATGCTTTGCTTTACTTTTGTATGCGTGTGTGGGAATTTTCCGCTGCCAAAATGTGCATCATTAACTGCAAACATGGCGCGTAAGGAGCTGACAATTGAAGAACGCAAAATATTATTGAATTTACACGTAAAAGATGGAAAATCGTATTCCGAAATTGGAAAAATTTTGTCAAGACTCCAGTCAAGAGTCCAAAAGGTCATAACTCGTTTAAAAAACGAAGATCGGGCTAAAAACAAGCCCAGGAATGGTCGGCCGACGAGTATTCAATGCAGTGTGTTTTGGGTCATTGTCCTGATAAAAGTGGAAATTTGACCCAAGACCAAGGAGATCGGAACTATGTTGGATGTTTTTTTTAAGAATTTCAATGTATGTTTTATGATCCATAGTGTCATCTATACATTTCAAGTTCTCGACGCCTGCAGCACCCATGCAACCCATACCATTTGACCACCACCACCGTGCTTAACCGTCTTAATAGTGTATTTGGGTTTGTAGGCATCTCCAGGCCGCCGCCAAACCCTGTAACGCCCATCTGACCTAAAAATATTATATTTTGACTCATCCGAGAATAAAACTTGGCGCCAGAATGTCGCGGGATGATGCCTGTAGGTATTAGCAAACGCAAGTCGTTTAAGTCTGTTTTTCTTCGAGACATGTGGCTTTTGTCGTGGTTTGTACGAGCAAATTACGAACTCCTTTATGGTTCTTCGAATGGTTTCCAGGTGCACAGTCTTTTGGATTGTTGTCGAGATAATGGAACTGATTTTTACAGCGCTTTGAAATGGGTCTCTGTCTATAATATGCTTAACGCCGCGTTTGTCTCTATTATTTAATTTCACGGGACGGCCATTCCTACGCTTGTTTTCAACCCGACCTTCGTTTTTTAAACGAGTTATGACCTTTTGGACTCTTGACTGGAGTCTTGACAAAATTTTTCCAATTTCGGAATACAATTTTCCATCTTTTACGTGTAAATTCAATAATATTTTGCGTTCTTCAATTGTCAGCTCCTTACGCGCCATGTTTGCAGTTAATGATGCACATTTTGGCAGCGGAAAATTCCCACACACGCATACAAAAGTAAAGCAAAGCATATACATAAAAGTCCCGTTACAAAAACCTAAGCAAACCAGCTGCAACAACGTAAATTCGGTATACCGTCCAAGTGTACCATGACTTTTGTGGCGCTGAATTACTGCCATTTTTTAGTTTTTTTTAGAATTTTATTGTTAATTGTTATTGAATTGTTTTTGTTTTTTTTGTTTGTTGTTTAAAAATATATATTTAAGAAAACCTCATCATTAGTTTTTGGAAAATTTAAACATTTTGGGAGGAATTCGCATTTAAGTGTAAAATCGCCTGCTGTACCATGACTTTTGTGGCACACTGTATATATGTACATAGATCAACTATAGAGCATATTAGAGAAAAGTATATATATATAAATCTTTAAAATAGTGAAAAAAAAAATTAACTATAAGAAAGGTGGCAATAAAAAAAGAAAAAATTTGCGGTAAAAATCATAAAAATAAAATAAATTACAACCCCCGCCCCCTCTGAGTTGTACAAATTTTTTTTTCTTTTATTTAACATTTTTTGTGTGAACAACAACAATGTGCAAAATTATAATCACTTTCAGCAACAATTGAAAGCAGCAATTCCCGATGGAAGGCCTTCCAGCGTTGGATCGCGCAAAACGCATGTAAGTTGTTTTTACCACACATTATTGTTGTTCTATTTATTTTTCGCCGCGTTGTGCATGTGCTTTTTTTTTAATTAAAAAAAAAAAATTAAATAAAATAAAATAAATAAAAAACTTATCTATATAATAATAACATATAAACATACCATCACCACCGAATATTAGCTTAAAATTTTTTTATAACCGAATTGTAAATGAAGATCGGAGACAAGTAAAGTAAGACCAAAATTATGTATTTTAAAACTAGGAATTTAAATAAATTGTTATAAAATTGAATTTGAAATTATTATGATGTGTTAAAAATTTTGAGATTTTCCTGACTGGCATAGGCGTATAAGGTGTAGGCAACGTTTTGTTTAGGGGGTTTTGACTATTTTTGTAGCCAAAACCATGGTAGGGATAGGGTATAGACTACGAGGGGCAACTACCACCTCAGCCCTCGTCACAACTGGACCAATTAATTAATTCCCCCTGCTTTGTTTTATTTTATTATAAAGGAAGACCCGTGTAAGCAATTCAAGAGTGCAACTCTTTTTTTTTAGGGACTCTATAAAAATCAAGATATGCTATCTGGAGGCAAAGGTGTAGAAAACCCACCCCACGCACCCAAGAGCTAGGGAATTAAAGGGTCCCGCCTCGCTACTTCCTTGTCGTCCCGTTGTCTTGTTAAAACAAAAATATAACAAGTAGTTAAGATGATGGATACACTTTTAAATTGTTCGATGACCTAAAAAAGAGTGAAAATTTGTCGTCTCTATGAAAGCATTATACAAAAACAAATTACTACCCGTATCCTCTTTATATTAATTTTTTAAGTCCATTCAAAATTTGAAAAGGAGTCGCTGATACGTGCTTCGGCCAGACACAACTTTAGTGTTTAATTTCAGCAAAATTAATATCGACCTTTTATTTTATATGTTCAAAAATTCTTGAACTTTACCTTAAATTTTTCAAATATCTATACATACATAAATATAATATATATTAAGTGTATAAAATATATTATATAAAAATAATAAAAAATCTAAAGTACTTTACAGTCAAGAGCTAATAAAAGAAATCATCATCAACTCATCTAATAAATGGAATTTATTATTATTTTTCAAACTTCATTTAAACATTATTACTAAAATTTATATATAATAATATATTAAAATATAATTATTATTAAAGTAGTAAACATATATACATATATATATATTGACTTAAACTAACAAAATTGACAGCGAATATTAATAAATTAATTGTTTCGCCTGATATTCGTCACAGAAACTAAAGGAACATTGCATAATATGTATTCGGATTTATGCTATATATAATTCACAGTAAATGTGTCTTTCATACATCAATTTTATATTCGAAGAATTCTACGTATTAACATTTTCAATGTCTTTCTATCTTATTGGTTCCATCGCTCGCATGAAGATATTGGTTCAATACCATTATCTGTAGACAAAAGTTCATTTTACAGCAAAAATGTATCTTATAAGAGCCACAACTTTTTTTTCTATCATTTGGCTTCTGAATTCTAATTATATTTTCCGAAAAGATTGGAACAAACTGTTTTAGTTGCCGAAACTTTCGTTATCGAAAAATACTTCAACGTGTTGAGATGTTGTATGTCCTTTAACAATTTGATGTCGCAAGGACTAAATCATAATCAAGGCAAGTTCTTTCTTTTTCCAGATTTTCCACACCTAGGTAAAATTGAACTGTTTGTCGTCCTCGAAACGGTATAATCTGCTCATTTCCGCAGTTATGTTGCTCTGGAGGAAATCTCAAAAATTGGTGAAAGTCTGCCAAATTTAGCCATTTATCATATTCAGAGTCATCTTTCTTTTCCTTAATACTAGAGAAATGTAAATATTGATTTTTTGAAATCGTTTTCCATTCATAGCCTCATCTATAAAAGGAATTTTAAAGTTTGATTTTCACAGCTCAATATCAAAAAAATTCACCTGTTTCTTGTTGTAATCTGCTTTTTTATAAAGTATTTAAGCCGTAAATAAATTATCTTTGCTCTGTTGTATTCCTAAGTTCATAATTTTTTCAACTAAAAGTGTGATATTTTTGATGCTCAAAAGTCCGACTCAAGGGTATAAAATACAAAATACAACACTCAAATGCTAAATAATAATTCAAAACTAATGTCAGGAGATCCAAGTTCCGTTTTTTTTTTTAATTCACACAAAAAAATCACAGTAGCTTAAAAGATATACGCACTCAAATCGGAATTATGTACAGAAACAACATGTGCATAAAAGGATTAATGAAACAAAACAAAAATTACATATCCATGTAATTAACTCATCTGGTCCAATTTTATTTGGTA